>NW_021025649.1:0-127010 GCF_004153795.1 Camellia sinensis
TTGTTTATTTCTTGTTTATTTTTAGGAAAACATAAACTACAAACGCGTTTGGTAATTGACAAATGATTAAAAAAATTTAAAATATAAAAAGAGTGAGAAATGACAGTGGCGGCAAGTGACGGCGGAAGACAGTGTGGAAAGTGGTGGACGGTGGGTGGTGTACTGTGGTAGGTGGCAGGTGGGTGCGTGTGGTTGGTGGTGGGTGAGGGTGGTAAGGTGGTGGTGGGTGTGGGTGGTGGATGATAAGTGCCGATGGTGGATGGCGGGTGGTGGTGGTGGTGGGTGGGTGGGTGAGGTGGCGGTGATGGGTGTAGCGAGTGGGTGGTGTGTGGTGGCGGGTGGGTGGCGGATGGTGGGTGGTAGTGGGTGGTGATGGTGGGTGGGTAGGTGGGTGTTGGTGGTGGCGCGAGTGGGGGTGGCGGATGGCGGGTGGTGGTGGTGGCGGGTAGGTGGTGGGTGGTGATGGATAGCGGGTAGGTGGCGGGTGGTGGTGGTGGCTGGTGGTGACGGTGGCGGTGGCGGGTGGTGGGTGGTAGCGCAGTGGGTGGTGGTGGCGGGTGTGTGGCGGATGGCGGGTGGCAGGTGGGTGGTGATGGTGGTGGGCGGGTGATAGTGGTAGCGAGTGGGTGGTGCGCGGCGGGTGGTGGTAGCAAGTGGGCTGGCGCATGACGGGTAGGTGACTGGTGTGGTGGTGGTGGTACGTGGGTGGGCGAGCGGTGGCGGGTGGTAGGTGGTAGCAAGTGAGTGTGGCAAGTGGGTGGTAAGTGGTGGTGGTGGGGGTGTGTGGTGGTGGGTGGTCGGGTGGGTGGGTGATGGTGGCAGGGTGTAAGTGGTAGCAAGTGGGTGGTGGTGGTGGTGGGTGGTGGTGGCAGTGGGTGGGCTGGGGGGTGGATATGGCGTGGTGTTGGTGGTGGTGTGGTGGTGTGGCGGGTGGTGGTGGCAGGTGACTGGTGGTGTGGGTGGCTGTTGTGGCAGGTGGCTAGTGTGGGCAGGTGGTGAATGGTGGTGACAGGTGGTGGTGAGTGGTGGTGGCAAGTAAGTAGGCGAGCGGTGAATGGTAGTGGCAGGTGGTGGTGGTGGCGGTGATTGACAGGTTGTGTGTGGTGGGTGGCAAGGGGTGGGGTGGCGCAAGTGGGTGCAGGTGGTGGCGGTGGCGGTGCGGGTGGTGGCTGGTGGTAGCAGTGTGGGTGGTGAGGTGGTGGCAGTGGTGGTGGAGGATGGGTGGTGGTGCGGAAGACGGTGGTGGAAAATGGTGCGGGTGGTGGCTAATGTTGGGTGATTAAAAAAAAAAAAAAAATTAAAAACTTAAATGGAAAACACATTTTTTGTATTTTCATTTTTTTGCCAAATTTATAAGCTGAACACTGATTTATAAATCAAAAATTTTATCAAACAGGTTTTTTATTTGAGTTTTTTTAAATTTTGTAAATATAAAATAGAAAACTGAAAACGTAAGTGTTATCAAACGACACTACTAAACTAGCATATCAGGGTATTATGTACGGATTGTGTTATATAATTATTTATATATGTGTGATTTTTAAATATTTTTTTAATTTTAAATGTCTTCTTTTTCTTTTTTTATTTATATAAAATTTAATATTTTGATAATAATTATATGTGTTGAACTTTTATAAGAATTACATGTCTTTTTTTTATTATATTATATTAAAGTTAATATTTTGATAA
This sequence comes from Camellia sinensis, assembly GCF_004153795.1. Taxonomy (NCBI): domain Eukaryota; kingdom Viridiplantae; phylum Streptophyta; class Magnoliopsida; order Ericales; family Theaceae; genus Camellia; species Camellia sinensis. The sequence goes on from NW_021025649.1 coordinate 1,690, forward strand.
TATCATATGTGTTGGATTTTTTAAGAAATTTTTTATACTTGCTCTAAACATTAAAGTGTTATTATATAGATAATAATCATATGTGTTAGAATTTTCAAGAATTCATATGTGTTGGATTTCAAAGAATTTTTTTTTATACTTGTTCTTAATGCATTAAGTGTCTATTATGAGCGTAAGACTTGGAGTTGAAGAAGTTAATAAATGCTAAGATTTTTTTTTAAAATCAAAAAATTCAAGAATTTAGATTAAGAGATTGGAACTCCCACAAGGCTTGGAGTTAAAAACCCCATTTACTTAACATATAGTATAGATTATAGATTTTCTCAAGTTTTAGAAATTATATTATGTCCCTTGAGGTTTATATTGCTTAACAATTTGACGGGATTTTTCCCAAACTAAGCCTACACTAAGTTTTTTCCCAAACTAAGTCTAGTTTAGTCGAAATTCTCAAAATAAACTGAAACGTGTTTACAAAACACGCTTTCAGCATGTTTCTGACCCAGACGCACAAAATGAATAAAATTGTAAAGCGTGATTACGAAACACATTTTTAATTAGAAAAACGCTGTTGCTATTAGCGTTTTAAGCTTAAATAATTAGCGCAACGTGAAAACACGTTTTCAGAAGAAAAAACAAAACCACATCACGCACTTACACTCTCTCTCTCTCCCTCTCTCTACACACAACACACTCAATCAAACATATATAATTTAATATATATGATTTTATAAAATGATTACTTTTTTATTTATTTTAATCCTAAACCTTAAAATAAATAATAAAAAACCCTAAACCTAAAAAAAAAAAAAATTATAGTTTTAAGAATTAAAGCAAAAAAGTAATCATTTTATATAGTTGATTATTATTACTATTAATAAATTATCATTATATATATTTAATATTGGTCTCAATTTTATAAAATAAAATTATATATATTTAAAATTATATAGTTTGCTAAACCCTAAATAAAAATAAATAAATTTTAAGAATTAAACCCTAAACCCTAAAATAAAAAATAAATAAATTTTATCCTAAACCACAAAATAAAAATAAGAATTAAACCTTATAATCTTAAACCTTAAAATAAAAAATAAATAAATTTTAAGAATTAAAGTAAAAAGTAATCATTTCATATAGTTGATTATTATTTGCTATTATAATTTATTATTATATATATTTAATATTGTCTCAATTTTATAAAATAAAATTTAAATATATTAAAATTAATGTTTGCTAAACCCTAAAAATAAAATAAATAATTTTAAGAATAACCCTAAAACCTTAAAACAAAAAAAATAAATAAATTTTTATCCCTAAACCCTAAAATAAAAAAAATTAAGAATTAAACCCTAAATCTTAAACCTTAAATAAAAAAATAAATTTTAAGAATTAAAGTAAAAAAATAATCATTTTATGTAATAGATTATTATTTGTTATTATAAATTATTATATATATTAATATTGGTCTCAATTTTATAAAATAAAATTTATATATATTAAAAATTATATAGTTTGATTTTGAGTGTGTGAATGCTGTGGGTTGTGTGTCAAGAGAGAGAGCGAGAGAGAGAAAAAGCGTTGAGTGTGTGATGTGATTTGTTTTTTTTATTGAAAACGTATTTTCAAAAACACGTTTTCACGTTGCCCACTGAAAACGCTGATACAAATAGCGTTTTCTTTAATTAAAACGTGTTTGTACACTTTTTATGATTTTATCCATTTTGTGCCGCCTGGATCAGAAATATGCTAAAAATATATTTTTGTAAACATTAGTTTGAAAAAAAGCTTAGTGGTAGGCTTAGTTTGGAAAAGCCCCAATTTGCCTCTACCATTAACTAAACGTTAAGAATGGTTAACTGACCTCACTAAAATATAAATTGATAGATATATTATTCCTACTGAAATTCTTTTGATAAATCAACAAAATTTACAAAAGAATTACAGTACGTTAGACCAAAAAAAAAAATTTAAGTTTTAGAACTATGTTTGATTTGTTGTTTAGAAGAAAAAGAAATCAGATTTAAAAAAAAATAAAATAATATAATAAAATAAATATGAAAAAATATATTTAATTTGTAAAAATATTTTAACCACTCAAAAGATAAAATTATATAAAATAATAATTATTTTTATTTTTTAACCAAATTATTTTTTTTTCAATAAAAATAAATTTATAAAAATCAAACTAAACATATTCTAAGAATTTTGTGACTACCAATTTCTTGTGTTTTTAACTTATTTAATTATTTATTAATTTTATGATATTTTCACCATCTGGCACTACAACATATAAGAGTTTTATAGACTAATTTTTTTAATCTCTAAAAGTAAAAAAATTGTTGCAAAAAACATCTAGGGACTAATTCCTATCGTCGTGAGAATAGTTGCTAAAAATTGCCTTGAAAAGTCAAAAATAAAGTTTTTAGCAATAAAATTTTGAAAATGTCAATAATAAATAAACTTTTAGGGACAAAATAATTTGGTTTTAAAGTGATTTATTTTTTAAGACAAAAAATTTGATACCAAAAAGATAATAATTGAACATTAATGTTCAATTTTCATTACTAAAAATATAATAATGACACTTTTCACAACAAAAATATTTGGTCACCTAAAAATAATTTTGTCACTAAATTTTGATCTCTAAGACCATCTCCAACGGTGAACCAAACCTGGCATCAAATTTAAAATTTGGTGAAAAAGCCACTTTTTTAAGCTCTAACGTTTTCACCAAATCGATATCAAATCCAGAATTCAGCAAAAATGGTACCAAACTGAGTGCAGGCGAAGCATTTAACGAATATTATAATTTGACTAAAATGCCCTTTTGACAAATAAGGGCAAATTACCAACACCCCCTTGAGATTTAGCTAAATTATAGATTCCCCTAAGATTTAGCTAAATTATCATTTTTAAATAAGTTATGAAATGCAAAATTAAAATGGAAAAACACTTATGACACTACAAAAAATTAAGGTTTTAGAGCATCTCCAACGGTGTACCAAATGTTTCACCAAATCTGAGTCAAAAATGGGTCATTTCTTTATTTTGATACTTCGCGCTCCAACGGTTCAACATCAAATCCGTTTCATCAAATTTGTGCTGGGCGACCGGTTGGTTGACCGGCCGGTCGACCGGCCGGTCAACCAACCGGTCGCCCAGCACAAATTTGATGAAACGGATTTGATGTTGAACCGTTGGAGCGCGAAGTATCAAAATAAAGAAATGACCCATTTTTGACTCAGATTTGGTGAAACATTTGGTACACCGTTGGAGATGCTCTAAAACCTTAATTTTTTGTAGTGTCATAAGTGTTTTTCCATTTTAATTTTGCATTTCATAACTTATTTAAAAATGATAATTTAGCTAAATCTTAGGGGAATCTATAATTTAGCTAAATCTCAAGGGGGTGTTGGTAATTTGCCCTTATTTGTCAAAAGGGCATTTTAGTCAAATTATAATATTCGTTAGCGACGTTAATTGCGATGAGACAGGATGTAATTTTTGAAACCTCATGAGAAAATCTGTAATTTTGTTAAACCTCAAGAGAGGTGTAGGTAATTTGCCATTTTTTATTTTTTTATTTTTGATAAATTAGGACCTTATATTGATCTTCTTTTTTGGCAAGCCACAAGAAGTCACTTTTTTTTTTCAAATTTTTTTGTTCTTTTTAATTTTTTGTGATTTTTTAAAAAAAATTATGTCAAAATTTTTTACTTTTCCGATCCCTTGTTGAGACGAATCTAAAAAATAATTTTTTTTAAAAAAATATGAAAATGCCAAAATGAGCCCAAAAAGATTGTTTATTTTTGCTTATTTTTGTCTTCTTTGATTTTTTTTTTTTTAGAATTTTCTAACAAATTTATTATTTTCTAGTTTGTCTTGTCGATCTGAATTAGAAACTTAAATTTTTTTGAAAATTTTTAAGAAAAGTTCACTAAAAAAAAAATTGAAAAAATAAGTAAACCTTAAAACAAGAATAAGGTTAAAGCAACCATAACGTGGACAGATAAATAATATCAAATATATTTTTTAACATAAAAAATGTGATAATATTATTTTTTTTATTTATACAATTAGCATATTTCTAACAAAAGAAGAAGGATTAGTATTTTATGAATTAAAATTTTAATAAAAACGGTGTTTGGCAACTAAGGTTAGATTTTAACCCCATTCAAAAAAAAAAATCTCAAAAGCCTAAGGGTTGGTTTGGCAAGGGCTCATTGGGCTTTTTTGGCTCAATGAGCCATAAAAGACAGAATAGGCTCATGAGCCACAACAGACAAAACATCACATCCAACCCCATAATCATTACACTCTTCTCTCACAAAAAAAATCAAAAAAGCCAAAAAGCCAAAAGCCTTTCTCAAACTAAGCTTTTGAGCCCAGGCTCATATAGTCAAAAAAGTCAAAAAGTCAACCCACTTCCCAAACGGAGTGTTGCTAAAAATTGGTACGTAATTCACAAATGGTTTTTACAAAGGGTAAAATGATGATTTTGCCCTTTGAAGTTTTGACAAGCCCACCAACTTAGCAGCAGTTCAATACACAATACAAACATCTATCGCATCTCCCTCAACTCAAGCACTGGAAGTCGCTAAAGAACACAAACGAGGAACTAGCAGACCACGCAACGGCCAATCTGCAACAACATCGGGTATGTCTCTTTGCCAAACTATTATGCCGACTCTCTTTGTTGCCGACCGTCAAACACTTTCGACAAGAAAATCAACCGTTCCGATGTGTGTTCTTCCTCCTCTTTTATCAGATGTTTGTAATTTTATTTTAATTCGTAATTTTTAGAATTAAAAGTCAAATTCCTTACAAATTTGTATATTTTTTTTAATTCATAATTTCTATAATTAAAAGCCAAATTTCTTACAAATTTGTATTTTTTTAAAATTCGTAATTTCTATAATTAAAAGCCATATTTCTTACAAATTTGAATTTTTTTAATTCGTAATTTCTATAATTAAAAGTCAAATTTCTTACAAATTTGGCAATTTTCTGTAATTCGTAATTTCTATAATTAAAAGTCAAATTTTCTTACAAATTCATAATTTTTATAATTATAAGTCAAATTATTACAACAAAACAAAAAGATTGTTAATAATTGTGTGTGGTAATTTAAAAAAAAAAAAATTGGAAACAAATTTTTTATATTTTTTTAGTTTTAATTAGGACACCATTTTCATAGTTTATTTAGAAATCAAAAATTTAATTCTACTATTTAATTTGAGTGTACTGTTTGGTTATAGCTTTAGGAAATTAAGGGGTTGTTTGGGGTGTTCTAAATAAGTACATTTTTTATCTTTTTAGACTAAAAAGTTGAGGTTAAAAATATGAATGTCTGGGTTAACTTTTTGACTTTTTATGAAAAAAATGTGTAATAAAAAATTGTAAAAATTGATTTGTATAGTGTGTAGGAAAAAATTAGGATGAGGAGTTGTGCAGCCGTAATTGTTGATTTTTGCTGAATAGTAATAATTTTTTAACTTTTTGAGTAACTTTTTGATTTTTTAATTTTTTTGAGACTTCTCAAACTTGGCCTAATTTTACACCCATTTTTCAAAATATTTTTCAAAACACGAACTTTTCAATAGTATATGTCACATCATTCAATTCAAACTCTTTTTTAAAATTCATAATTAAACAAATTTTCTACATTCAAATTATAATTTCAAAACTCATAAATTCAAAATACACCTTATTTTCAAATTATAATTTTAAAACTCTACCAAATACAATCTAAAACTTTTGAACGTATGAAAATCTAATGTTGGTAACAGTTGAGGGAAAAACTGTGCAGTGTCACGTCAACAGTATTTTTTTTTTGGGTCGGAAAAGGAGCTGCACATTTAGGGGCACAATTTCGTCATTTATTATCTCAACATCATTTTAAATTAAAATAGCCTAATAATAAATAAAAAAACCTAAAAAATAATCACTTCTTAAACGAGACAAAAATTCAATATATTTATATTAAACTTGTGGTTCTTAATGTATTTTTTCAAATTTCAATATGAGTTAATGTTATTTATCCCATTTTTTTCTTTCTATTTTTACCCCAAGAGTATTTAATTTTTCTGTGCCCTCTAATTTTTTTTTATTTTTTTTTAAAAAAAAAGAAGGAAACCAACGCCGAATTTGACTTGCTCAATTTGTATGATTTGGTCCACTTTTGAGATGACGATATCAAAAATATTAGAGGTTTTGAAAATTTTACTAAATGTTATACATGGGTGTCAGATTCATATGAAACTCACATTGTGTAAGTCCTACATTCATGTGAGATATTTGGTAAAACTTTTAATAGAATACTAGTAGTAACCCGTTCTATGCATAGGACTTCATAAATTTAATAAAAAAAATCATTATGATTATCTTAAAGTAATTTAATATTGAGATAATTACCTAAAAGTCCTATCTATATATTTGGTGGTAGCTTAGGTCCTATCAAAAAGTTTTTGAACCAATAAGTCCCATTTAAAAGTAAAAACACGTTTTTGCCCTTTAAGATAAATAATTGTATATAAAATTTCATTCACGTTATTTACTAGAAAGAAAAAAGGAATCAGTTAACAGATCAGTTATGGAAGTAGCTAAAGATTCGAATCGTGAACGATCTTGAAGGATTTATTGCTTTGGTTCACTATTATACGTAATTGATTTCTCGATTTTGATTCGAATATGAAAGGATTTTGAAGGATTTTTTAGTTTGGTTCGCATTTTGAGTTGAAATCTGTTGGAGTTTGTTATGTGCGATTTAGATTTGTAAATTGAAGAATTGATTTGCTGGATATTTGATCTTCGATCTGTTTATAAGTATGTATTGTTTCAATTTTGTATATTATGTTTTTTTAGAATTTTCTTTAGTTTTGATTAAATTTATTTATGAGAATATGTTGAATAATTTTGTTTTAACGAATTGAAGACGTGATTTGCTGGATGATTTCACGGTTTGGTTATTTATTTTATGAATTGAAAACGTGATTTGTGAAGTATTTGTATTGTTATGAAGTTTTTTGTTCTGGTGTTTATTGTTATGAAGTATTTGTGAAAACTGAGAAAGTTCTTAGTATTGTTCTGGTTTTAATTGATGCGATCTTTTTTTTCTTGTTTAGATTGAAAGATGAATGAAGGTTGTACAAGTGCCCCTATTTTTTTGTTGTGCAAGTATAATGGTTGCACATTTGCAATTAAGATTGATCAAAATGTTACATATAATTAGTTGGTTAAGTAGCTATGTTTGAAATGGGATAATTTGCAATCTGATAATATTTGTCTATCTTACTCATTGCCTGGACATCCTAATTGTACGTTAGACAACAATGAGGAGTTAGATTTGTTGTTGGCATTAGTTGTGCATTTTGATTCAAAGTGTATTGATGTTGTTGTACGAGTAAAAGACTCAACCATTGACTGTGGTTATCTCAACAACATATTGGATTATAGAGAAAGAGAGTCAATGTTGAATCTTGAAGTTTGTGAAATTGCATTGTCTCATGACAGCAGTAAGTCTGTGAACTTATCAAACAGAGCATCTACATTTTCCAAAAGGAATTCGAGGTTGGAGGTTGAAGAAGAGGTTGATATGTTATCATCATTTTGTCGACACAAGGGAAAATCACTGTTGCCTGCTGGTTGGGCCGTTAGTATTACACATGTATGACAGAAATTTGAAGGTGGAATTGTTGAATTTTGTAATGCATTGTTGAAGTTTTCTATTGAGTGTGGATTTGAGTTTACATTTGTTAAGAATGATAAAGTTCGTGTTACTGCACAATGTTTGTTTAGAGAGACAAAAGGTTGTATGTGGAATGTTCATGGTAGAGTGGAGAATGCTAATGGGTTCTTTTATATAAAGAAGTTGAACAATGTCCACACATGTGGTGCTGAAATACGGACGATGACTCATTCTCGTATGAGTTTTGATTTAGTTGTTGATTTGATTGTTGAAAGTGTTCGTGATAATCCATTGACACGTCCAGTTCATGTTGTTCGGGATTTTAAGTTGGGGTATGGGCTGAGAGTTAGTTATTGTCAAGCTTGGTTTTGGTAGAGAAAGCAAAAGGTGAGATTTTTGGAGACTACTTAATGTCATTTGACCAGTTAAGATGGTATGTGGATGTTGCAAAGAGTTGCAATTCAGGGAGTTACAATAAGTTTGAGTGTGACGATGACACTAAAAGGTTTAAGAGATTATTTGTTTCTTTTCATGGTTCCATTAGTGGATTTGATTATTGTCGACCTCTCTTATTCCTTGATGGCACATTTTTGAAGGGAAGATTTAGAGGAAATTTACTTGCTGCTACAGGAAAAGATGGAAATCAAGATACATAAGAAATTTGTTTTATCTGTTCTGAAATTGAGAAAGTTCTCAGTTTAGAAATATGATTGAATGTTTTAAATTTTATATAATATTGTTGTTGTATATGCATTTTTTATTTTTTTTAGTTATTCATTTTAGTGTTTGATATTTTGAATGTTAGACATTTTCTAAGAATAATATAATATTTTCATTTTTTCTGTTTTGTACATGCAGGGTTCTTTCCTATTTGTTTTGCAGTTGTTGGCTCAGAGAATCAAGATAATTGGTGCTGGTTTTTGGAGCATTTGAGTAGAATTGTTTCACCAGAACGAAATATTACATTTGTGTCAGATCGTAACCTTGGATTAGTTGAAGTGTTGCTAAAGGTTTTCCCAATGGCTTTCCATGCTTATTGTTTATATCATTTGAAGATGAACTTAAGGCATCATTTGCGTGGTATGTTTCATGGATTGAAAGAAAAACTGATCACTTTGTTTGGGAAATGTGCATATGCTCCAATTGAAGAAACATTTCATCAATGTTTGGTTGAGTTAAAGACTGAAGATGGGTCAAGAGTTGAAAAGTTTTTAGATGACATACCATATGATCATTAGAGTAATGCATACTTTCGAGGACAACGGTTTAGAGAGATGTGGTCAAATGTAGCTGAATCTTTCAATTCGTGGATACGAGAGGAACGCCACTTGCCTATCACAAAGTTGATTGATAGTGTAAGAATTAAGTTGATAAGGAAAATTGCTAAGAGGAGGGAACTTGTTAATAAATGGAATGGTTTGACTTGCCCTAAAATGGAGTCCAAGTTGCATGATGGTTTTAATACTTCGAAGCCATGGATTGTTAGTTCATCTGGAAATGATGTCTATGAGGTGCATTCACATCCATCTGTTTCAGTTGACATTAGTAGAAGAATATGTTCTTGTGGCGAGTGGCAGTTGAAAGGGTTTCCATGTGCACATGCAGTTGGTGCTATACAAAAGAGTAGACATGATTTGTGTTTATTTGTTGATCAATACTTCTATGTTCAAAGTTATCAAGAGTCCTATTCTTTTCCCATATATCTTGTTCCTTCAATTTGGAAACCAGATTGTAATGTTGATGGTGATAGTGAAGTTGTTCTTCCTCCTTTGTCTAAGAAGCAACCAGGAAGGCCAAATAAGAAGAGGATTCGTTCAAATGGTGAGAAAGTGAGGCAAATTACTTGTAGTAGATGTGGGAAGGTTGGCAATCACAATAAGAAATCGTGTAAGGAGGCTTTGTGATTTTTTGTAGTTGCTTTGTGATTGTAAAAATTTTGTATTCATAAATTTCTTGAAGCAGCAGTTTGTGTTATTAAGAGCTGAGTAATAATCTTCTATGTTTTTGAATAAAGTGACATTGAATTGAAAGTGAAAATATTCTTAGTTTCATATTTTAATTTTTGAAATTGTTTGTGATAATATTGTTTGGTTGGCTTTCGGAAATAAACTTGACTATTGAATGTTTGTTTTGCAGATTATGTGAATTCTATATAAAAAGTGAACATATTCTCAGTTTAAGTTTTTAGTTCAAAATAGCTGATTTTGTGATAATAGTATGAGGCTCTTGTTATGAATTGGAACTAGTTATAAATGTGATGAATTGAATGAGTGTGAATTAATATTCTAAATAGATGCGGTCAATGCTTTATGTTTTGATTAAAGTAACAGTGGACTGTAAGTGAAAATATTCTTTGTTTCGAATTTTAGTTTTCATATTGTCATAATATTGTGAAGAAGCAAATAAATTGTTGTGATAATATTGTTTGGTTGGCTTTCAGAAATAAACTTGACTGTTAAATGTTTGTTTTGCAGATTATGTGATTACTATATAAAAAGTGAACATATTCTCAGTTTAAGTTTTTAGTTCAAAATAGCTGATTTTGTGATAATAATGTGAGGCTCTTGTTATAAATTGGAACTAATTATAAATGTGATGAATTGAATGAATGTGAATTAATATTCTAAATAGATATGGTCAATGCTTTATGTTTTGATTAAAGTAACAGTGGACTGTAACTGAAAATATTCTTTATTTCGAATTTTAGTTTTTCAAATTGTCATAATATTGTGAGGCAGCAAATAAATTGTTGTGGTAATATTGTTGTTTGAAAATTGAGTGATCTGTATAAAGCTGAAAATATTCTCAGTTTTAAAGTTTCTAAGTTTGAAAATAAGTGATTGAAACAACAATAAGTTTGAAAAATATTCTCAATTTTAGTTTTATGCAGTGTTTTGTGAGGCAACAAAACATTGTATAAAAACTGAAAATATAAACAAAAACATCAACAAAGCACTGATTGTGATGCAGTAAAGTCTTGTGTCCACTATTTTCACATGTAATACTATTTTCGCTTTTGCCATATAGTAGTGTGAGGAACAGGATAATAGAAACTGAGAATATGGACAAAAACATCAACAAAGCTCGGGTGCATATATCTTTGAGAGTATGACAAAATATTTCATTACACATCATAGAAATTGTAATATGTTTGTTAGGTAATATGCTTGGAACTATTAACAAAAACATTAGTCATTGTATCAGAGTGTTACAAAAAGAGTTCACTGAGTTACACATCAAAAAAGATTTCATTGAAGGTTGCAATCTTGACTCTACTTGACTTTAATTGATCTTTGTGGATCACTGAGGAACTCATATACCATGTCTGCTCTGAGTCTTGTGGATGTGCCTGGTGGTAATGTGTTTGGAATTGGTTGATGCCTCATGTATTATCTTATGATGTAGCAAACAATAATTCCACAGTCATTCCTACAGAAATCATTTTTGACACAGTTAGGGAAAAAAGAAATTTTTTTGAAAAAGATATTAAAATTTGTTAGTTAGAATAAATTAACATATGTCATTGCTTCTTGTTGAGGGCTGTCTTTAACTGATTCAATCTTGACATCAGGATTTCAGGCTTTTTCTGCTTGACAAGGTGTATCCTTCATGTATTGATGGATGATTTTTTGCTGTAAAAAACATCAACATAAAGTATGTAATGATTTACATCTGATTATTGTAATGCTAATCTGAAATTGTTCTTACCAGTTGATTTGCAACGTTGTAGTGCTTGTCCTTTCATTTTCTTGGTCTCAAAGAGTTGAAATGTTTCCAAGTCCCCAAGTGTTTGTCGATAACAAGTAATGTCCAATGATTGAAATTGTGGATGGGGATATGGATGTATTGACATGGGAGGGATTCTTGCAAAGTATTTTTCAAAATCTTTTTCCTTTGTTCTAAAGTTTTCTTCTTCAACATTGGTTGTTTTTTATTAAAAATATGTGAATATTCACAGTAATGGTACAAAACTCAATATTTATGTCGATGAAAAGCAACAAACATGATTAACTACGATTTTTCACTCAAATTGTTTTGAAATCTGAGTATATTCCCAGCAATGATACCAAAATCAAAATTTGAGAACATTCACAAGAATGATAACAAATACGAAAAATCTACTTTGAAACCAAAAATGAACAGAAGATAAAGTATAGAATTGACACATGCACATTGATTCCTTACCCAATATAGACTTGACAGTATGAAAGACTTGCCATTGTGCTCTACTCCATCACCAGAATTCTGTGCTTGTGGTTCTCTTTGAAGAATCTCAGCATATGCATCAATTGTCTATCAAATTGAAACACAAAAGTGATGTTAACAAATTAATGAGAAGTTTTTCAGTGTTAAAATATTACAAATATTATACGTACACAGCTGGATATGTCTGTCCCTTTTACCAAGTTCTTGATATCATTAAAAAACACACAATTTTCATATCTTGCGCCAAACCATATACAAGCACTACAAAACAATAAAAAATGTGTTAATAATTAAGTCAGAATATTTTTAGAAGATAGAGCTATTTCTCAGTTTCATTTCATATATTTGTACTACATGAAAAATTGAAAAATTTATGTAAGATTATACCTTGATTCTGTTTGCTTTTCTTTCCAAAGAATTTGTAGTTTATATTTATCTTCAGGAGGTAGCAATTGAGCCATAGCATACTTGTTTGAAATTGTCTCATCTTTGTGTTCCTTCTCTTTCTTAACTTTAACTTTCTTGCCTCTATACTCATAATCTGACACCTCAGTAGTCTTCCTTGCTTTAGCTTTGATATTTTTAATCATGGAATTCTATAGATTTGTTTGTCTTGATTCTATTAGATCATCGGCTTTTATTGCACAAACTTGTTGGGTTAAGTCATGGACTTCTTCCTCCAGTAACTGATTCTGTAACTGAGAATTTTGATAATCTTTCACATTTATATTTGTCTCACAATGTTTTGTTGCAAAAGGTTGTTGCGTTATCTCATGGGCCTCTTTTTGATGGAGCTCTTTGTCCACAACTTCAGAATTTTTATGGACCTCTTTCTGATAAAGCTCTTTGTCCACCACTTCAGAATTTTCATGGACCTCTTTCTGCAACACTTGAGAATTTTCATCGTTTATTGTATGACCTTCATTCTTTGCATCTGTCCCAGAATGTTTTACTGCACAAACTTCTTGGGTTATCTCATAGACCTCTTTTTCAACCAATTGGTTATGCAATCAAGAATTTTCATCTTTCAATTGTTGTATTTGTGCTGTGAGTAGCCTGTTATCCTCTTCAAGTTTATTTATGTAGATGGTCTTCACTATGTTGTCTAGTTGAAAATTGTTGTTCTCAATTTGAAGTTTCTCAAGTGTTTGTTGATGAATTTGTTCTTCTCCCTCAGGTGCATCATTGAGTATAATGTTGCAGAAGTCATTAAAGTCTTCATTTGCTGGCTTTTGTTCTTAGTGGCACTCTTCAACATATTGACCATCTTCTTCTTCTTCTTCTTCATCTTCTTCAGAATCTTCTTCTTCTTCTTTAGTATTTTCAGCATCTTGTTTTTGTTGTTCTTGTTCTTGTACTTCTTCTTCAGTATCTTCTTGTTCTTCATTTTCAGCATTTTCAGCATCTTCTTTTTCTTTTTCTTCAGTGTCATCAAGTTCTTCATCACTTTTCTCATTCAATTGAGCACTAGTTACCGGCAGGTCAACATACAATAGATATTAGTTTTTGAAATAATTAAAATTTAGGAAACTAAAAAGTTTCTCAGTAATAATTCAGTGTATAAAAATAAAGATTTTTCCCAACTTGAATTGAAATTAAAATGAGATGAGGATGTGACATGTCTTGTTGTCAGCTGATGTAGTGATATGACTTTCATATGTTTATGTAATTTGGCAAGATTCCACTTGCTCACCCTTGGGCATGCTTTGCTAACTTCAGGGTGGATGATCAGTGTATGCTCACACAACCAATACTACAAAGCAAATGTAAAGAATTTTTGTCATTTGAATAAGAAGTAATACTATCTGTTATTAACAACAAACTAATAGAATAGAGTAAAGATGTACTTACCACGAGAGCCATAACATATCCTGTGACTTTTGCTGGATTTTTGTGGTATTTTTCAATTGAAGACATCAGTGTGTTCCTTATTGCTTCTGTCCAATTGTATTTTCTCATTGAGTTTATGTCTTCCATGTAATTAAGAAATACCCATCCAACTGTTGTTCCTGATGTAGAGAAAAAAAGCTTCAAACAAGTATACATACACAGCATGCTTATCACATCTTCAGTGTCTTCTTTCTTCTTGCCTTTCAATGCTTTTTGCAACAAGTTGGCAATGGTTGTGCTCGATAGCGTTTCAGTTTGTATGTATCTTCTTGTTAGAAATGATGATCTGCTTTTATTTCCATAACCAAGATGTATCGGCTCATCTCCACAAGATATACCGAAGATGGACTTGATGTCTTCTGTTGTTAGCTTTACAGTTTCTAGTCCTCACTGGAAAGAACCACTACTGCCTGGCTGGTATGTTTGAATTATTTTCAATGAAATGTCATCATATTTGCTGCATTGTTTACAATTTATCTTGTTTTTCAATATTGCATCAAACAATGCCCAAAATGGGGTTTTCTTCAAGCCATTAATATGTTCATTCCTGAGTTTGATGTGCTATAATAGCTTCACTATTGCCACCATGTTTGATCTGAAAGTTTGTTCTTGTACTTTTTGTTCTTCTTCTTCAGCATCTTTTTGTTCTTCGTCTTCAGTGTTTTCAGCATCTTCTTTTTGTTCTTCTTTAGTGTCATCAACTTTTTCATCACTTTCCTCACTGAATTGAGCAGTAGTTACCTGTAGGTCAACAAACAATAGATATTAGTTTTTGAAATAATTGAAGTTTAGGAAACTAAAAAGTTTCTCAGTAATAATTCAATGTATAAAAATAGGGATTTTTCCCAACTTGAATTGAAATTCAAATGAGATGAGGATGGGACCTGTCTTGTTGTCAGCTGATGTAGTGATATGACTTTCAAACGTTTATGTAATTTGATAAGATTCCACTTGATCACCCTTGGGCATGCTTCGCTAACTTCAGGGTGGATGATCAGTGTGTGCTCACACAACCAATACTACAAAACAAATGTAAAGAATTTTTGTCATTTGAATGAGAAATAATACTACGTGTTATTAACAACAAACTAATAGAATAGAGTAAAGATGTACTTACTAAGAGAGCCATAACACATCATGTGACTTTTGCTAGATTTTTGTGGTATTTTTCAATTGAAGACATCACTGTGTTCCTTATTGCTTCTGCCCAATTGTATTTTCTCATTGAGTTTATGTCTTCCATGTAATTAAGAAATACCCATCCAACTGTTGTTCCTGATGTAGAGAAAAAAAGCTTCAAACAAGTATACATACACAGCATCCTTATCACATCTTCAGTGTCTTCTTTCTTCTTGCCTTTCAATGCTTTTTGCAACAAGTCTATGATGGTTGTGCTCGATAGCCTTTCAGTTTGTATAGATCTTCTTGTCAGAAATGATGATCTGCTTTTATTTCCGTAACCAAGATGTATCGGCTCATCTCCACAAGATATACCAAATATGGACTTGATGTCTTCTGTTGTTAGCTTTACAGTTTCTAGTCCTAACTGGAAAGAACCACTGCTGCCTGGCTGGTATGTTTGAATTATTTTCAATGCAATGTCATCATATTTTCTGCATTGTTTATAATTCAGCTTGTTTTGCAACATTGCATCAGACAATGCCCAAAATAGGGTTTTCTTCAAGCCATTAATATGCTCATTCCTGAGTTTGATGTGCTGTAATAGCTTCACTATTGTCCCCATGTTTGATCTGAAAGTTAATCTCCATTCTCTACACTTTCCCTTTTGCTTTTTATCCGTTGAAGTTGATTTTGTATTCTTTCTTATCATTTTCTTTGCATTACTTTTTAGTCTTGGGGTTTTCATGAGTTGTTTTCCTGTACGGAAAATCAACATAGACAAGATATAAATACTAAGAATGTTCCCTAAAAGAATCAATCCAATGTCATTCTCATGAAGTCTAAGTTTGATGACATTCATGGCTATAAAAACAAAATCAACATTGAAAGTTAAATTGAAAGCAAGAGAAGATTATTAACTAGGGTTTTTCACTCAAATTGATTTAGAATATGAGAACATTCACAGCAATCGCAGCAAAAATCGACATTGAAACTTAAATTGGAAGCAAGAGAACATGATTAACTAGGGTTTTCAGTCTAATTGATTGAAAACTTGAGAAAATTCACAACAATCATGTCAAACTCAATATTGAAACTTAAATTGAAATCAAGAGAATATGATTAAGTCCGGGTTTTCACTCAAATTGACTAAGAATATGAGAACATTAACAACAATCGTACGAAAATCAACATTGAAACCTAAATTGAAAGCAATAGGGTATGATTAACTAGGATTTTTTATTCAAATTGATTCAGATTGAAACCCAAATTGAAACCAAGAGAATATGATTCACTAAGGTTTTTTTACTCAATTTGTCTAAGAATCTGAGAACATTCACAACAATCACACCAAAATCAACAATGAAAGCTAAATTGAAACCAATATAATATGATTAACTAAGGTTTTTCACTGAAATTGATTGAAAATATGAGAACATTGACAGCAATGGTACCACACTCAACATTGAAACTTAAATTTAAAAGAATGGGATATGATTAAGTAGGGTTTTTCACTCAAATTGATTCAAAATATGAAAGCATTCAGAGCAATAGCAGCAAAGTCAATATTGAAACTTAGATTGGAAGCAAGAGAACATGATTAACTAGGGTTTTCAGTCAAATTGATTGAAAACTTGAGAAAATTCACAACAATCATGCCAAACTCAATATTGAAACTTAAATTGAAATCAAGAGAATATGGATTAAGTCTAGGTTTTCACTCAAATTGACTAAGAATCTGAGAACATTAACAACAATCGTACAAAAATCAACATTGAAACCTAAATTCAAACCAAGAGAACATGATTCACTAAGGTTTTTTACTCAAATCGTCTATGAATCTGAGAACATTCATAGGAATCATACCAAAATCAACATTGAAAGCTAAATTTAAACCAGAGAATAAGATTCACTAAGGTTTTTTACTCAAATTGTTTAAAAATTTGAGAACAATCACAGGAATCGTGCCAAAATGAACATTGAAAGCTAAATTGAAACCAAAGAATAAGATTCACTAAGGTTTTTTACTCAAATTGTCTAAGAATTTGAGAACATTCATAGGAATCGTGCCAAAATCAACAATGAAAGCTAAATTGAAACCAATATAATATGATTAAGGTTTTTGACTAAAATTGATTGAAAATATGAGAACATTGACAGCAATGGTACCACACTCAACATTGAAACCTAAATTGAAAGGAATAGGATATGATTAAGTAGGGTTTTTCACGTAATTTTAGTAAGAATCTGAGAACATTAACAGTAATGGTACCCAAATCAACATTGAATCCTAAATTGGAAGTAACAGAAGTTGATTAATTCGGGTTTTTCACTCCAATTCAATATGAATCTGAAAACATTAACAGCAATGGTACTAGAATCGACATTGAAAACTAAATTGAAAGTAAGAGAACATGATTAACTAGGGTTTTTCACTCAAAATTCACTAAGAATCTGAGGATATTAACAGTAATCGCACAAAATCAACATTGACACTTAAATAGAAAGTAAGAGAACATGATTAACTAGGGTTTTTCATTCAAATTCACTAAGAATCTGAGAATATTCACAGCAATTGTACCAAAATCAACAATGAAACCTAAACAGAAAGCAAGGCAACATGATTAACTAGGGCTTTTCACTCAAATTCACTAAGAATTTGAGAATATTCACAGCAATTGCACCAAAATCAACAATGAAACCTAAACAGAAAGCAAGGCAACATGATTAACTAGGGTTTTTCACTCAAATTCACTATAGAATCTGAGAATATTCACAGCAATCGCACCAAAATCAACAATAAAACCTAAACAGAAAGCAAGGGAACATGATTAACTAGGATTTTTCATTCAAATTCACTAAGAATCGAAGAATATTCACAACAATCGCACCAAAATCAACAATGAAACCTAAACAGAAAGCAAGAGAACATGATTAACTAGGGTTTTTCACTCAAATTCACTAAGAATCTTAGAATATTCACAGCAATCGCACCAAAATCAACAATGAAACATAAACAGAAAGCAAGGGAACAAGATTAACTAGGGTTTTTCACTCAAATTCACTAAGAATGTGAGAATATTCACAGCAGTCGCACCAAAATCAACATTGAAACCTAAATAGAAAGTAAGAGAACATGATTTTTGTGGCATTACAATGAATGTTCTCAGATTCACAAACAAAAACAAAAACAAAAGTTTCGAACTCAACATTCAAGCTGAAATGGAAATAAAAAACAAAAGGTTCGAAAATGAAAGTTTTGAACTCAACATTCAAGCTGAAATGGAAATGATAAACAAAAGTTTCGAAAATGAAAGATTTCGCAAAAACTAGGGTTTAAGATAATTAAATCTTACTTGTTTTCACCATTTTTGGTTATTCGGATGTTTGAATGTTTGATGATCTAGTTTGTTTTTGTGAAATCTGAGACGAGATTGATGAAGGAAGATGAGATTAATGAAGAAAGATGAAATGTGAGGCGAAATTGATGAAGGTGAGAATGAAATTTGCGAGGGTGAGAAATGGCGGGATGAACTGTTAATGAAATCATAAATCTGCGATTTTTGTTTTGTGTTTTGATTTGGTAAGGGTAGTTTCGTCATATTAATGGATTATGCGACTTACTGGTTAAATGTTTTTGAACTAGGACTTAATGGACCATTATTTGCTAAAACGGGACTTACCAGTAAATCACCCTTTAATATTTTATCTTACAATATATATGAAATTTATAAGTTAATTTTTATGTTTATAACTTTTTAAATTATTAGTTTAAAAAAAATAATATATATATATATATATATTTAGTGCAATTTTGATAATTTGTATTAAAAAAAGTTAAACCTGATTAAATGAGTTATGACATACCACTTCTTATTATGAAAATATACAAATTTAAAAGTTATAATTAAAATAAATATATAATTTTATTATTAAACATGAAGCGAAGTGATATTTAATAATAATTAATATGATATTTCCATTATTAATCCAATAATTTAAGTTATATTTCATTTGATTTCAATTTCATAACTAAAAATATAATATGAATATAATACACACACGGACTTCTAGTCTTTATGGATAAAAAGGTTTAAAATTGTTTTCAAACTTTCATCATTTTCTTTTAATTTTTTTTATCTAATTTGATTTTAAATTTGAGTAAAATTTTTGATTTGATATGAATTATTTTAACTTTTTCATTAAATTTTTATCAATTTTTAAAAGAACTTTTATTCTTATTCCAATTTTTTTTTTCTTTTCACCAATTTTGATGGAAAAAACATAATTTTCAACATTTCATCTTTTTAAATTTTTATCAAATTATAATTTGATAAAAAAAATATATTAAGAGTTGAAAATTCTCTTAATTGGAATTATAGTGAAATAACATCTTGAAATAGTTAAAGTTTGAGTATGTGGTTAGTTGAAATGTATAATTTAATTAATTTTGATCTCATATTTGTATAAAAATTGACACTTATGACTACATCATTATAAGTTAGATTATGGGGAAAAAAAATTGGGGTGTCAAACATTTTCCATTTGTAAATCTCATACATATTAAAAAATAAAAAAAAAGAGGAAAAGAAAAGAAAAAAATGTGTAGCTTTTTTATATGTGTTTATCAGCTTTTTTTTTTATTTTTTTATTTAAGACATAAACAATTGATGTTTCAATTTAAAAAATTAAAAGTAAAAAAAAAATAGATTGGGTTTTTTAGAGATAAAAGAAACCATCTAACTCTTCTATATACTATTAAGATAGACTATTTTAATCACATAAAAAATAGAAATTATATTTAGAGATTATCCCTATGTATTATGCTATTATATACGACTATAGTTGTAACAAATTAACCATAATATATATGAAAAGTTATATTAAGCTTTCATTTTCAATTAATTCAATTATAATTATCAAACTAACAAATAACAGTAATGGTTTAATGGGAAGAGAATAAAAATAAATAACACAATGATATTTAAAAATTTTAAATTTATCTAGTTATACAAAAATCTAATGTTATGGTAAAACCTTGAATTCTCAACGGATTTTCACATTTTTTATAAAGAAAAATGACAATAAAAATTAAAAAAAAATTCACCCATTTTCTTACTTCAATTTTATGGTATTCATTGAAGAAAACAAAATTAGGTCAAAATCTTTGACATGGAACAGACATAGGTATTTTGATTGCAACCATAATCACCAATAATTCTTCTCTACCATGCAAACCTGTAAACAAACAAATAAACCTCGCTAAAACCGAAACCAAAACCAAACCAACAATAGAGAAAGAGAATCACACAGGGAAAAAATAAAATTAAAAAATAAATAAATTTATAAAGCCTTTACTAATGGTATAGTCTTGTCATTTAACAGTTATTCTCGGACACCTAAAATTTAAACCAATCGCTCTTCGTATGAGGCATCATCATCTACCTCTAAGTTGACCCAATCAAGTTCATGTGAAGGGTTGGGTTCATACTTCCTAAGTATAGATACATGGAACATGTTGTGAACCCCAGAAAGTGTGGGATATAGTTTTTATACATATCTGTTGAAATAATGATAGAGCTAATATGCTTATCTGTTGAAAAAGGGAAAATGAAAAGAATGCTTGGACTCATAAGTCGTATGACATAAATATGTGATTTATGTGAATGTATCAGTGTTGGCCATCTATCAATTGCTAATCTTTTAGTCATTGTTCATGGTTGGTTTAGTGTGTTTCTACTGGGCTGTGGCTCACCCTATATGGGAATATCATTTTCAGGTACAGGTAGCATGCCACCTCCAAGGACATAGCTTGGGAGGCTAGATGCGAGCTGATTTTTGCTGTTTAGTTTCTTTTAATGTATTACATGTATATTCAAGCCAAGGGCTTAATGTGTAGATGAGTTAGCATCCTTTTGTTGTAACCAAGTGTTAACTTGGAAAGCTGTAAGCCCGTAGGGCATTTTGCTTTTGTTGTTAACATGTAATACTATTGTAATGAAAAAAATTGTTCTTATTATTCTTAAATAAGTCTTGAAAATTGATTAATACTATTGCTTTTGTTGTTAACATGTAATACATGTAATACTATTTTGCTCCTCTGCTAGTGCCCACGAAGTTTAGGAGTTGGGATGACTAATCATATTATTCTTAAATAAGACTTGAAAATTGATTAATTTTTCTCATTAAGTGATTTAAAATTTTGATATTGTCATATTTTTAAGATCCATATCTAAATTCTTATCTTTCTTTTATTTTTATTTTTGTGTGTTTCTATTCGGGTTTTAAAAAAAAATAAAAATTTATTTAAGATAGAGTTATGCGTTTCTAATTTTTTTTAAAAAAATTTAATTTATCTGTGGTTTCTATTTGTTTTTAATTATTATTAAGTTATGATGTGAGTTAGATATGTGATAGACATGTGAGTTTTATTGATTTAAAGTATAATGGTGGGAGATATTTTTAAATTAGATTTGTTTAGATAAACTTTAAATATTTTTAAAACTTAAAATTGGATACTGAGATGTAAAAGAAATATTTTAACTGAATAAATAAAAATCAAATTTATTAATTTTATCTGTTTGTATATCTGATTTTTAGTTTTTTTTTTTGTTATGTTATAATATATATGATATAAATAAAAATCTACAATTTTTTGAAAAATATTATCTGATTTTTTGGGAAAGAGAGAATAAAGGCAAGTTTTTTTTTTCTTTTGAAATCAGCGAGAGAGATTAGGATGGAGAGATTATGAAGTATTTTTGTTATTAAATAAATAAATCAGTCAATAGTTTTTTAATCTATTTTATAAATTAAAAAATCAATAATTTTAGAAAATGATTAATTTGTCCCATGAAGTGATTTAAAATTTTGATAGATATACATCAAAAAAATAGATAATTATATTACTAAATCATAATTCAAATTTAGATGTTGTTATATCTTTTTGAGTTCCATAACTAAATTTTTATATTCTTTATTTTTGTTTGTAACCATAGTGTATGGGAGCAATTAAAAAGAGTGTTGTAGTAATTATAAGAGAAGTCAAAAAGGTCTGTGGGTTGGGGGAAGTTAATAAATGCTAAGGTTTTTTTTTTAAATAAAAAATTAGAAAATTAGGATTAGGATATTGAAACTCCCACAAAGCTTGTAGATTAGAAGTCTCTTTTTCCTTATATAGATACTAGCCTATCACTCGTGCTATGCACGAGATAATTATAAATATTTATATTTATTTTAGATTTTTTTTATATATAAATTATGTTTTTTAAGATTTTTTATAAAAATAATTTAATAATCTTATCACTAACCATAGTGTATGAGAGAAATTGAAAAGGGTACTGCAGTAATTATACACGGATTGTATCTATAATTATTTGTATGAGGGGATTTTAAATGCTGATCAGAGGATTTTGACCAAATCAATAAATGCAGACATGTGGAAAAACATGTAGATTAAAAAAAGTTAATAAATGCTGATCAGGAGATTTTAACAAAATCAATAAATGCCGAGTTTTTTTTTAAATAAAAAATTTAGAAAATTCAGATTGGGATATTGAAGCTCTCATAGGCCTTGGGGGTTAAAAATCGCATTTTGCTTAATATATAGTATAGACTAGTGGTAACATGTGCTTTGCACGGGACTTTATAAATTAAAAATAAAATCATTATAAATATGTTGAAGTAATTTAATATATTGTCATGTTATATACATAAAATTGATAAGTTAAATTTTATGTTCATAATTTTTTAAATTATTAGTTTAAAAAAATTAAAAATATATATAAATCTATTTAGTGCAATTTTGATAATTTGTAATAAATAAATAAATAAAATAAAATAAAAGTTAAATCTAATTAAATGAGGTTACATGAGTTATGATATACCTCTTATTGTTATGAAAATAGACAAATTTTAAAATTATAATTAAGACAAATATATAATTTTATTATTAAATGCGAAGTGAAGTGATATTTAACAATAATTGATATGATGTTTCTGTTATTAATCCAATCATTTAAGTTACATTTTTTTTAATTTCATAACTAAAAATACAATATGAATATAGCATGCACACGAATTTCTAATATTTAAGAATAAAAAGTTTTAGAATATTTCCAACATTTCATCATTTTATTTTAATTTTTTTTTATCTAATTTGATTTTAAATTTGAATAAAAAATTTGATTTGATATTAATTACTTTAACTTTTTCATTAAATTTTTATCAATTTTTAAAAGAACTTTCATTCGTATCCCAAATTTTTATCTAATCCTTGTAACGCCCTAAAAAAAAAAGATAACATTTAAACCATCAATGTACACATGCATTTATACATAAAAGATCCACATTCATCTATCCATCAGAGTATTTTATTACAAAAGTATTACATGTTTACAACAAAACAAATGCCCTACGGGCTTACAGCTTTCCAAGTTAACACTTGGTTACAAAAGAGAATGCTAACTCAATTACACCTTACGCCCTTGGCTTGAAACTATATATAATACAAAAAAAATAAGACAACCAAAGTATGTCTGCCTCTAGCCTCCCAAGCTATGTCCTTAGAGGTGGCATGCTACCTGTACCTGAAAATGATGTCCCCATATAGGGTGAGCCACAGCCTAGTAGAAATATACTAAATCAACTATGAACAATGACTAAGAAGTTAGCAACTGGTAGATGGTCAACGCTTACACTTTCATTTACATCTTATTAAAATTCCAGGACAGTCAAGTTTATGTTACAATTCACTTTCCATTTCTTATTCGACTTTGAGTTTGAAAACAAGGCTCAGTACTCTGGCCAAAACATTTGATGAGATTATAGTTCATCACTAGAATGCCTTCGAAATTCAAGGCGGATACACATTTTGGTGTTGTATCAATAACATATAAATTATTTCCATACTTCGCAAACGATGATGATATACATTTAGGTGCTATATCAAATCAACAAACTTTTCAATAGACAAGCATATGAGCTATATCAATACTACAACAGATAAGCATATGAGCTATATCAATACTACAACAGATAAGCATATGAGCTATATCAACACTTCAATAGATAAGCATATGAGCTGTATCTTCACTACAATGGGAGAGCATATGAGCTGCATCCCCGGGTCCATCCCCCATCTTCCCTTAACCATTAACCGGTTTAGAGGTACATCCCCCATCTTCCCCTAAACCGTGGAGTACATCCCCCATCTCCTCCCATACACAAGTAATGCATATAAACACAGAATCACACACGAAATCAATCAATACATAAAGTTAATGTATTCTATCAACTGTCATACTCTATGACACATCCAATTGATTAGTTTTAGTTTGCCTAATCATCATGCATTGTCTACAACAATCAACACTACCCTCCACCGGTAGCCCTAAGCAATTATTTTTAAGCAGGAAATAAATGCTCAAATGGATAATATATCAACATTTCAACTAGATGAGCGATAAAAGATTCGACTACACTCTTTAGTCCCATACATTCCCAATTTCAACATTCTCAATTCAATTCCTCGCTTTAGCAAACTTATTAAAGTTCAGACAAATTTTTTTTTTTTTTTTGGTACATTGGAAAGTAAAACAACAAAAGGGACTACGCCCTCTCCCTAGACATTCATATCATGTCTGTTACAAGTAGACTCCTGATCTCAGCTGGTGGGTCATTCACCACCAACTTGTCTTCTGGTTGCTTAGCTCTCACTTTTGTTACTTGAGACCTAGAAGAATCACACTCTCTCTCAAGAACTCTTCTCCCTCTTCTAGAGCTTCTCTCTCTACTCCCAACATATCAAAATGCTAAAATTTAAAGACAAAGCTCATAAGATGGAGTAGGTTATCCCTACCTCGAATAATGGGGCTCAACGAAGGAGACGAAGAAACGAAAATGCTCCAAATCCCGAAATTTTCAGATTAAAAGATAGCCCTCGACGATCAACACAACTTTTGTAAAGGCCCAAGGTGAGAAAACAACTCCTACTAGATCAATCCTAAGAGAGAAGTTAGGGTTTTAGTGAGAGGAGCTCTCAAAATAGCTTTTTGGAAAAGTAGGAGAGAGAAATGATGTTGAAAAATGAACAAAAAGGTCGGATCTTGGCTTTATATAAAAGTCGCCTCGCTTGAGCGTCGAACTCCCCGCTCGAGCGTCACTCACAGATCCCCGCTCGAGCGTCCAATCCCCCACTCGAGCGGCGGATGCACGCTCCCAGAAAGCGTACAACACCCCGCTCGAGCGTCAGACACAGGTTCACGCTCGAGTGTCCCAAGATCCGCTCGAGCACCGGATGCACTCTCCCAGAATTTTTTGCAGATGTCCAAAATGTTGAGAGAAGGAAATTCACGCTCGAGCGTCCAAACTGCCGCTCGAGCGGAGAGGCAACAACAAAATCCCGCTTGAGCGTCAAATCGCCGCTCGAGCGAAGTAACCAAAACCTGGGCAAAATTTCTAATTTTTAAAGCACGACCAACTTATTCCCAACTTGCCCAACACAACCCAAAGCTCGAACACAAAGAGAAAGGGATAGAAAGAGGATAAGACAACAGCACCCTTACAAAACCGAATTTGGATTACAGTTAAGCACGGAAGGGAAAACCGGGATCGCTATAACCTCCCCCCCTTAAAGAATTTCGTCCCCGAAATTAAGGATACGCCAAAACACAAGGCCAATTGATCACAGAGCATTCAACAACCGAGCCCCAAGGAAAGAAATTACTTTCAAAACAAACCTCCGACTCACTCTTACCAAGGAAGAGACTAACCAAGGGAACACATTCTAAACGACAACATCTTAGGTACGCAAGCCTCAACAAACCCAACCTCCCCCGAAACAATTCACCAATAACCGACTAGTGCTTCAAGCTAAGTCACTACTCAACAACACGACCAAAGCAAATCTTTAGAGTAGATAATAAGAAAACATTTTTCGCAAATACGGTGTTACCCAAAACGCAGAGTCATCCACGGTTTATTTGCCCAAAGATTAATATGGAATTCTTTAAAATCCTTGAATTAAATCATTTTTTTGAACAACGCATTTAGATGGTCCCAAACACTAGGAAAATTTTGTTTTCCATTTCTTTCCAAAACGGCACTATCAACAACATCACTCGCATGGTGATGCCACAACCAACATGGAACACAACATTTCTATAATGATAGTTAATAGAAATAACAATAGTACTATCAACACATAAGGTATAAGAAATTCATGGTTTTGCAATTTTATCCCGCCTCCCTTTACAAAAAAAAAGGAAAGTCAAAAATACGGCTCAGGACCTGGCCAACAACCAAATGAGAGCATATCTCATCCCAACAATACCCCCCCCTTTAATACACAAATGATACACATTTTAGTGCTGTTTCAATCTCAATCCAAACATCATACATACATAATGTATAAAAGCCAATCATTCACAATGATCAATCAATACATATATTAGATGTATTATTCCAACCGTCAAATTCAACGACAAATGTTCGATTAGTTTCAGTTTTCCCTAATCAACATACAAAGTTTACAACAAACGAGACTAAACTCAAGATGACCAATGCCAACCCAAAACCCGTTACCGACAAGCTGACTAATCAACTCAATAAACTCTACACTCAGTAATCCACACACTGATGTGCCACTCTAGCCACTGACCCCAACCACGGAGTTCTCTACACAAACCACAAATTTTGGAATCTCACCGGATCTCCTAAAATTGAACCGCATCAACACTGCGTCTAAGGGAACCACCATCTCCCGCCATGGCTATCTAGCAAGCCTGCTCACTTCCTTGACCAGAGACCGACATGGTCAACCCCAATCACAACAACCCGAACACGAAGGACCACTTTGATCAACGCTATACTCATTACTTTAGAATGCTGCCAGCATTCACTCACAATCCAAACCCAACAATTGATAACCAATCACAATACGAACACTACCTCTATACAACCAATGGGGTCACCACGGACTCACTAACTAGCAAGGCCCAAAACACGAACCAATATACAAGTACCATTCCCACTAACTCGAGATACAAATCTCACGTTCCCTCGAACATTCTCACATAGTCTTGCCAACACCGCGCAACTCTCGAAACCATCACATCTAACCATCACATCTTACTTGCCACCCATCTCGAGAGCACCATCCAGAGGCCCGGCCTCCGTGCTAAACCACTAGTCAAAACTACCGCTAGGCAGCCATCATGAACCAAACCCCGACACCGTTACAAGTCGCCGACAAGGCTCTCAAAGATTCACTCTTCTAACTTTCCAGAGGAGTAAAAGTCCTCGCCTCCCTCGTCATTAACCCACATCTTCATCCGCAAACACCATACCACTGTGACTCCATCCACGGGTCACTTTCTAACCACGGGCTATATACCCAATTAACCCTTCTGATAACATCCTCTGACCTGACCAGTACTAAGGTACGAACTTATCACATTTGATCCAAATAAAGAAATTTGGAAACTTAGGGAAACACTCATTATACTACTGCCCGAGATATAGTACCAGCTACCCACAACACATCGCTCCCGATACAACAATCACAACTTTATATACGGACTAACATCCCCTCACTTAAAACGGCCAGTCAGTACACCTGCAATCTCGGCAACGTTACTTACCACGAAGGTACAAGTCCAACCTTAACAAAATTATGCATTAATACCAAAAAAAAATTTTATGGTTTTACAGCAACTTTATACATTAATAAAACTTTAGAGCCACAACATGCTCCAATTCACCCATTCCAGGGAAATTAACAAACAAAGCATATATGTATATATATGGATAAACAAACAATTTAGATGTTTCAACATTCCCAAAACACATTGGTTACACAACAGAACCCAATGATCACAAAACAATAATCCCCTAATTACAAAACGGATTAGTCAAAACAAAACCATTCCATCGGTATTACCACCACTACCGTCCCCTGCTGGACCGCCGAAGTTGGCTATCCCCGAACATAAGATAACCTATGAGCGTACAAGCCACGGACAAGAACTACTGACGTGCCCCCTCTGTCCACACCTGGAACAACTACAAACTTTCCCAACTGGGGCTTGCGAACTCGACTCTACTGAGGCCCTCGCAATCTGGCCTGCTAGTCCCCCAAAACGATACTGTTCCTGCCCAGTCGAATGAAACTGAGCCTGGCTAGGTTGTAAAACCCCTAAAGAAGCCCCCGGCTGAGTACAGAAATGCCGAATATGACTCGGCTGATTACACATCCAACAAGTAGGTGGTGCCTGAGCACGAGACTGGTTCAGAATCTGGACTGATGAAGACCCCAACAACTGCCTTCCCACTGAGCATTTGATCGGCCCAAAACCCGGCCGGTTAGATGATCCTGGTGGTACAACTACTGGTTGAACTTCTAACCCTGCCCCCTTCCTCTGTGGGCAACCCGAAACCTTGTGGCCCAGTAGACCACATTTGAAACAAATGACACCCCTCTGTTTACATTCTTCCGAACCCAAATCCGACACTAGGAGGGTGGTTCTAGCCCGACCTCCCTGTTGCGGGTTTAAACCCCTCTGCCTCTTAAAAGGCCTACCAACACCCTGAGTCACGGGAGTTGCCGAGACGGCTCCCTCCCCATTCTGCCCCATTGCTAGCACCGCAACCTTTACATAGGCAGCTGCTTCAACAAGCACACTATATCTTTTATGCCAAGACCCCGCTATCCTCACACGGATGTCGTCACGCAGCTTACTCTCAAACTCGAAACAGCGCAAGTCCTCCGTCTCCACCAATTCTGGAGCAAACCTCGACAGGTTAGCAAACCACCTTTCGAACCGCACCAAAGGTGTAGTACCTTGGCGTAACTCCACAAACTGTTTCTGCAACTCTTCCCGAGCGGAAGGAGAGAAATCGCAACTTCCTCGCCTAGGCATCCTAGTAAAGGTAACAGAGACACGTTAGCACACTCATACATGTGCCAAAGCTAAACACTCACGTCCTAATATATGGACAACTGCAATTCACTCTACGTAAGCACATAAACACATAAGCACTTACGAATTTCATTTTCGGATAATGATAGTCCCGAGGCGTTGCTAGAGTTCTGGTCAGAAACAGCATTGATCAAGTGCCTTTCCAACAGGACTCCCAGAAAACCAAGGATCCAATCAACATCCAAGAAGCTACATTCCATACCCAAATAATCACATAAACATGTTATCACATAGGTACATAACATTACGTCTAAGTCTCTAACAAGCGAGACAAACCCATTGTGATACTAATCACTTCCCACGTACCCAAAGTATTCGAACCTGGTACGCTCTGATACCAAGTTGTAACGCCCTCAAAAAAAAGATAACATTTAAACCATCAATGTACACATGCATTTATACATAAAAGATCCACATTCATCTATCCATCAGAGTATTTTATTACAAAAGAATTACATGTTTACAACAAACAAATGCCCTACGGGCTTACAGCTTTCCAAGTTAACACTTGGTTACAAAAGAGAATGCTAACTCAATTACACCTTACGCCCTTGGCTTGAAACTATATATAATACAAAAAAAATAAGACAACCAAAGTATGTCCCCCTCTAGCCTCCCAAGCTAAGTCCTTAGAGGTGGCATGCTACCTGTACTTGAAAATGATGTCCCCATATAGGGTGAGCCACAGCCCAGTAGAAATCTACTAAATCAACTATGAACGATGGCTAAGAAGTTAGCAACTGGTAGATGGTCAACGCTTACACTTTCATTTACATCTTATTAAAATTCCAGGACAGTCAAGTTTATGTTACAATTCACTTTCCATTTCTTATTCGACTTTGAGTTTGAAAACAAGGCTCAGTACTCTGGCCAAAACATTTGATGAGATTATAGTTCATCACTAGAATGCCTTTGAAATTCAAGGTGGATACACATTTTGGTGTTGTATCAATAACACATAAACTACTTCCATACTTCGCAAACGATGATGATATACATTTAGGTGCTATATCAAATCAACAAACTTTTCAATAGATAAGCATATGAGCTATATCAATACTTCAACAAATAAGCATATGAGCTATATCAATACTACAACAGATAAGCATATGAGCTATATCAATACTACAACAGATAAGCATATGAGCTATATCAACACTTCAATAGATAAGCATATGAGCTGTATCTTCACTACAATGGGAGAGCATATGAGCTGCATCCCCGGGTCCATCCCCCATCTTCCCTTAACCATTAACCGGTTTAGAGGTACATCCCCCATCTTCCCCTAAACCGTGGAGTACATCCCCCATCTCCTCCCATACACAAGTAATGCATATAAACACAGAATCACACACGAAATCAATCAATACATAAAGTTAATGTATTCTATCAACTGTCATACTCTATGACACATCTAATTGATTAGTTTTAGTTTGCCTAATCATCATGCATTGTCTACAACAATCAACATTACCCTCCACCGGTAGCCCCAAACAATTATTTCTAAGCAGGAAATAAATGCACAAATGGATAATATATCAACATTTCAACTAGATGAGCGATAAAAGATTCAACTACACTCTTTAGTCCCATACATTCCCAATTTCAACATTCTCAATTCAATTCCTCATTTTCTTCAATTAATTATATGCATTAATTAATTAATCCAATTAGGGCAAATTACCATAATTCACAAAACAACCCTAAGGTTCCATTTCCATCAATGTCCCAACATTAATCTCATTTCTCTATACCTAACATGCATATAGGTTTATATATTTAAAACCCCAACTTTTGTAAAATTACACAAAGGTCCAAAGTTTCTCAAAATTACCCAACAACCCCCGACATATCAAAATGATAAAATTCAAAGACAAAGCTCATAAGATGGAGTAGGTTATCCCTACCTCGAATGATGGGGCTCAACGAAGGAGATGAAGAAACGGAAATGCTCCAAATCCCGAAATTTTCAGATTAGAAGATAGCCCTCGACGATCAACACAACTTTCGTAAAGGCCCAAGGTGAGAAAACAACTCCTACTAGATCAATCCTAAGAGAGAAGTTAGGGTTTTAGTGAGAGGAGCTCTCAAAATAGCTTTTTGGAAAAGTAGGAGAGAGAAATGATGTTGAAAAATGAACAAAAAGGTCGGATCTCGGCTTTATATAAAAGTCGCCTCGCTTGAGCGTCGAACTCCCCGCTCGAGCGTCACTCACAAAAGTTTGAGGGTGGTGTGGTTGAGTTCCATACTGTTTTATGCAAGAATGCTATTGAGGTTGGCTTTCAATTTACGTATGTTAAAAATGACAAGCTGAGGGTTACGGTAGAATGTGCATATAAGGAATCAAGGGGATGTATGTGGCGTGTACATGCTTCAGTTGAAAAAACAAATGGGTTCTTTTACATAAGAACTTTGAACAATGAACATACGTGTGGTGTGGCGGTTCGTACTAGTAAACATGCTAGGATGATTTCCAGCTTAGTTTATGGGCTGATACTTGAAGAGGTAAGTGCAAAACCTTTAACTCGTCCAGTGGATATTGTCAAAGAAATGAAAGACAAGTATGGGGTCTCAATCAGTTATAACTGTGGTTGGTTGGAGGTTGATAAAGCAAAATGTAGTACATATGGGGATTCTTGTTTGTCATTCGATCAATTACAGTGGTATTTGGATGAGGCATTGAAAAACAATCTAGGTAGTCGTTTTGAGTTAGATTTTGACGATAACAAGCGTTTCAAAAGAGTGTTTGTGGCTTTTCATGCATGCATTGCTGATTTCAAATATTGCCGATCATTGTTGTTTCTTAATGGAACATTTTTGAAAGGACGATACAAAAGAGTTATGCTTGCTACGACGGGGAAAGATGGGAATGAAGATAATTGTAAATATATCTTATTTTATCTAAGTATGTGAATTTTCTATACATGTAGGAATTGAGTGAATGTGAGTTTTCTCTGACACTTTGAATTTTCTTTGGTTTTGGCCACTGTGTGAATTTTCTCTGGTTGTGGCCAGTGTGAATTTTCTCTGGATTTTGGTCAGTGTGAATTTTCTCTTGATGTTGTCATTGTGTGAATTTATCTATAGTTAGTCACTAAGTGAATTTTTTTTGGATATTGTCACTAAGTGAATTTTCTTTGGGTGTTGCCAATGTGTGAATTTTATTTGTAGTTGGTCACTATTGAATTTTCTCTGGAGTTTGTCACTAAGTGAATTTTCTCTGGAGGTTGCCATTGTGTGAATTTTCTTTGGATATTGGCAGTGTCAAATTTATGTGGTTGTTTATTGTTCTAATTTTCTCTGCATGTGCATATCTAATATGCTAGTTCCTATTTGTTTTGTAGGTTTTTTTCCTATAGCTTTTACTGTTGTTGATGCTGAGAATAAAGACAATCGGTGTTGGTTCCTTGAACATTTATGTGAAGTATTGGGATCGGAGAGGGTGATAAGTTTCATATCAGATCGACATTGTGGTATTGTGGAAGGAATTGTTAGGTTTTTCCCTAATTGCTTTCATGGATTTTGTCTTGAACATCTAAAGAGAAATTTGAGGGATAAATTGTCATGTGGAAACACAAATTTGGTTAGGGAGACGATTGTGTCCAAGTTTTCAGAATGTGCATATGCGCCAACAAAGGTATCATTTCATTTCAAGTTAAATGAATTAAAAAGTGAGGGATGAGACATTGTGAGTGTTTTCTTGAGAAGTTTACCATATGAAAATTGGAGTGATGCATATTTTAAAGGGAAACGTTATGGTGAGATGTATTCAAATGTTGCTGAGTCATTCAATTCATGGATACGAGACGCTCGGCACTTGCCAATAACAAATTTGGTGGACATGATACGGTTGCAAATCATGAATATGAGGTCTGATAGGAGGTTGCTCTCTTGTAAATGGAATAAAGTTCTCTGTCCTCATATGAATAGTGTATCGGAGAAGGCTTTCTTGGATGAAAGGACATGGAATGTAAGTTTATCATCTGATAATGTCTTTGAAGTGCATTGTTTTCCTTCGGTTATGGTTGATCTTGGGTTGAGAACTTGTTCATGTCGAAAATGGGAAATAAATGGGTATCCATGTCAACATGTTGTTGCTGCAATTTTTAGAAGTGGAAGAAATTTGAATTCATTTGTTGAACCATTTTTTTATGTTGATATGTATCGTCAAGCATACTCATTTTCGATTGGCCCAGTTCCAACTGTTGAAAAACCTGTGTGTAGCATTGATGATGCTATGATTTTACCTCAATTGAGTAAGAGACCAGTTGGGAGGCCAAAAAAAAAACAGAATTTCTTCTATTGGAGAGTTTAAAAGGGTGATTAAGTGTAGTCGTTGTGAGAGTATTGGTCGCCATAATAAGAGGACATGCAAGGAACCTTTGTTAAATAGTTGAGGATAATACATTTTATTGATTGAATAATACATTTGATGATTACTTTGTGTATTTTGTTTTGTGAAATGTATTTTTTGGACAGTGTATATAATATCACCTATCAAATTCATCCAGAGAAATTTTTCAATAGCAGTGAAAGTGTGCATTGTGTTTGTTCATACATACTATAGGCAGTGTGTTTGTAATACCAGTCAAGTTCATCCAGAGAAATTTGCCTATAGCAAAGAAAATTCTCTGTGCATTGTGTTTTGAAGCTTCAAATTCATCCAGAGAAATTTGCCAATAGCAGAGAAATTTACTGTGTGCATTGTGTTTTTTTGAATTTGATGATTGTTTTGTACCAAGACAGTGCATTACAGATTGCATAATCATATAGGCACTATCTTTGGGATGATACGAGTTAAATTTCTCTGTGAATTTCTGGTAACTTCATACCAGTCAAATTCATCCATAGAAATTTGCCAATAGAAAAGAAATTTACTAAGGGCATTGTGTTTGTTGAAATGAGCATTGTGTTTTGTGAGGTCCAATTCATCTAGAGAAATTTGCCAATACCATTGAAAATTACAATGTGCATTGTGTTTGTTGAAACATACTATGGGCATTGTCTTTATAATACTAGTCAATTTCATCCACACAAATTTGCCACTACCAGAGAAAATTTTCTGTGCATTGTGTTTTGAAGCTTCGAATTCATCCAGTGAAATTTGCCACTAGTAGAGAAAACTATTGTGGGCTTTGTGTTTTCTCAATTTGATGATTGTTTTATACCAACTGTAGACACTTCATTTTTGACCGTCCTCAAGATTTGGACGTCATCGTTTGAACACTCGATGATTATCCATGTTCGTGTTCATCTTGAGTTCTTGGAGGTTTCGGTCGTGCGCCTTGCCTAAAGACCTCTCGACTTGTTTGTTTTGTGCTTGGTTGTGGACCAAACACTTGTGTTTTGCTTTTGAGGGCAGGGAATGGTTTGTTGGCCATCCCCACACCTCACCGGCCATGGCTTGAGGCCACCGGCCCTGTTTTCTTGCTATCGACCAAAGGTGTTGGCCGGTCGGCAATGTTTTTGGTCGGCCGGCCATTGTTTTGGTCGATCAGCCACTTTTTCTAGCCAACCACCTTTTTTGTGTTGAACCTTTTGAACCACTGTTTTAGCCTCTTGAGGAAGCTTGAACCTTTTGAACCCTTTATTTTAGCTTCTTGAGAAAACTTGAACTTTTTGAACCCTTTGTTTTAGCTTATTGAGGAAGCTTGAACCTTGTGAACCTTTTTTAGCTTCTCCAAGAAGCTTGAACCTTTTTTTAGCTTCTCCAAGAAGCTCGAACCCTTTGCTCTAGCTTCTCTAAGAAGCTTGAACCCTTTGCTCTAAGCTTCTAAGAGAAGCTTGACCTTTTCTTAGCTTCTTGAAGAAGCTTGAACCCTTTGCTCTAAGCTTCTAAGAGAAGCTTGACCCTTTCTTAGCTTCTTGAGGAAGCTTGGCCCCTTTGCTCCAAGCTTCTTTGAGAAGCTTTGGACCTCTTCTTCTATAAGAGGGAGCCTATCCCTCATTAGCAAAGATTCAGATTTTTTGGCCAAGGCATACATACACTCTCCCTTTGTATCTCTCCCATTTGGCTTTGAAAGTGTAAGGTTCTTGGCCCCATTGCGCTACACCTCCTAACCTAACCTCTCCATCATCCATCTAAGCATCTTGGAGCTTATTTTCAAAGGTTAAAGAGTTGGTTTTTGGTCCAAGAACCTGCTGGTTTTGCTGTGCTTCAAAGGTAACTCCTCTTCCCTCTTTTATTTCCCATTTTTGCACAAGCTTTTAGCCTATCTTGCATGCTATTTTGAGCTTAGTGTATAACTGATAAAAGTTTTGATT
The DNA here is from genome assembly GCF_004153795.1 of Camellia sinensis. Lineage (NCBI taxonomy): Eukaryota > Viridiplantae > Streptophyta > Magnoliopsida > Ericales > Theaceae > Camellia > Camellia sinensis. The sequence continues at coordinate 36,835 of NW_021025649.1, forward strand.
TTGCATGCTTTTGATCTTTGTTTAAGGTCACTTTTGTGTTTGGAGTTTTTTACCCCCTCTTAGGCCTTGTTTGGCCTCCTTTTTGTACATTTTTTGTGAGCTTCGGGACCACCTTGTATTGGCCTTCTCACCAGTGAAATCTAGAGGGATTTTAGTGGTGGGGATGGTGTTTTGAGGTCCTAAGAAGGAGAGGGCCACCCACTCTCCTTATTATCTTGTTTACTTGCATTTTTTGCCTTACAAAGGAGCCCATATTTGCATGCATCCTAAGCTTGGTTCAGGCCCCTTTTGGTGACTCTTAGGACCTGCCTAGCCTCTGTCCATGGCTGGTTTGGTCCCCTTTTGTTTGCTTCTTGCATGTGCAGAGTAACCCCTTTTTTGGCTTATCAAAGGAGCACTCCATTCTAGCATGTGTTGACTATGTTTCAGTGGGTTTTTAGTCATAGTTTGGCATGCCATGAATCTTTTTTTGGCTGGTTTGGTGGTCCCTCATTCGCTTCACATGCTTGTAGTGTAAACCATGCTTACTAGCTCACATTGCATGTTGTTTTGGCCCTCCATTCTAGCATATTTTGGCCATGTTTCAAACATGTTTTGTTCATATTTTGGGCTGCCTTAGCTCTGTTTTTAGGCCTCTTGGTCGATTGGTGCTTGCCATGCATGGTTGTAGTGTAATAGCCTTGCTTACCTTTGAGTTTTGAAGCCCCTTGCGTGCGTTGCTTGAGGTGTTTGCATGTTTTGGTATCATAGGGAATGCTATTTCGGAGCTTATATGTGTGCCATATTCTCATGTTTAGCATGCCTTCGATGTGTTTGAGAGTTGCATCATTATGCCTTGTTTATGAGCCTTTGCATGAGCTTCATTTTTGTGCATGTCAAGCCCTCATTGTAGCTTATTTTGCCACTGTTCAGGGATTGCATGAGGTCTGTTAGGAGTTGGTTTCATCATTTGTGCATTGCTTTGCACACCTCTAGTGTAATGTGCTTCACTAGTTTTGGTATTTGAGCCTTTCTACATGCATTGCACGAGTCGTTGCATCATTTCGGAGTCATTTTGTATGCTATTTCAGAGCTGGAGTGTATGCCATTGTACCTCATGTTTCATCCTTGCCATGCTCTTGGAGAGTTACATTTTGTGCCTTAGTCACGAGGCCATTGCATTGTGCATGTTTGCATGAGTTTTGGTGCCTTGATTCCATCATTTTTGGCCAGTGATTTTGGCACGCTTGAGAGCTACCCATGTTAGTGTAAGTCCAGCTCACCATGTTGTTGCATGCTTGTTTCATTTTGCATGTTGTTGCATGCTATACATGTCCACATGTTTAGGTTGTATGCCTATTGCATATTGCATGTTAACATGCTCATGTTGCATTAGATTTGTTGCACACTTGAGTTATTTGCATGCATGCTTGCTTTCTTGTCTAGGTTGCATTGCATTGTGTGTGCATCCCTTGCCTCTTGATCAATCATAATAGAGGTTGGGACCCTTTGTATGTTTTGTGCATTTCATTCCATATTGAGTTGTACATTTGGCTTCTTTGGCCATCATGCATTGAAATGCGTGATTGATGGTCCGAGGGTCGAGAGTCATACTCCCTTGAGTCCATAACATGATAGGGAGGGTGGTTGTGCACACATTGCTTTAAAAAGGCATTACCATGCCTTGTCTATCCTCTGCTGCTGCAAAACAGGGTTCTGCAGGAATGAATGGTCGACCAACCATATTTAGTGCCGGCAGACTACAAATCTCTGGCCGAGAGCCACACTTCTGGTCGATGACCACTTTTCCATGGCCGGTGACCATTCCTCTTGGCCGGTGACATCCCACAGTGATCATGGAGTGATTCTGAAGCATCCTTGGGACTTGTGCAGTCTTCAGATGTGCAGAACAGTGCAAACAGAGGCAACATGAGCATGACGACGGATTTTCGAGCAAAACCGAGCATACATGCATTCATCCCTCTTCCCGAGGCCTCTTTACTGCTTTCTTAGCTTAATTAATTCATTTAATTAGTTAAGTGTTGTGTAATAATTAATTAGCTTGTTAGTTAGTTAATTTGTATTATTTTTCGAGTCCCTCCGAGAGAGGCCAATTGTGTAATAAGCGTGCGTGTGTGTGATGCATGTCTTCCAACCCCACATCTTTCTCCCTTTTATTTAACCGCTTACAATGGTTAGTTTTAGGGCACGTTTCAATTAGCATACTTATAATAGGATGTTTGCACACATTCATTCGTATTGCATGCACTGGGTTCGGCGCATCATGCTAACTGCATTGTATTTCAATTCCAATTTGAATACATGTATCAAATTGCATTTCACATGACATCTTAGAATAGCCGAGCCTATTTCTAGTTGCATTTTGCATGTGTTGCATTAGCCATCTTAACATGAACTAGGATCATGCATTTGATTACTAACTAGTTTATGTTTTGGCTTGGAGTACTAGGTAAGCATTTACGCTTTAGCATCCTTGCATGTGTGTGAGTGTTGCCATGACAGTATGCTTACCATGAGGCTATTTGCGTATGTGATGTAACTGCCTGAATGCCTGTGGGTGAAGGTTGGTTTGCTTGAATTGGGACAATTCATTGAAATCTGTATTTTAGCCTACTTGCGAGTAGCAAAACTTAAACCATTTTTCTGAACAAACGGGTATGCAATGCTTTGTTCCAAATTAGGCGATCTAGTCTATACTCGTTTTGCTGTGTGCATCACATAGTAATTCTAGGCTAATAAACCGGAATAAGAACGCATATGTTTTCAAAAACTCGATATCATGTTTAGTAGTGGCCGATCTTTGATCGGGCAAGCGGGGGTGCTCATAGCTGACCTTCCCCAATCGTACCCAACTTCCCGAGCCGAGGCAACTTTGGTGATGATGGACACGTGGCCTTAAGCAACGAGTCAGGGTTTCCTAAATTCCCCCAAAATAAATATTTAGGTGGTGACTCTGTATCTGGAAAAGCAGTCCATGTTTGGCACTTCTTTCTAAAAAATTTGTTTTGCAAAAACGATTTGCTGAATTTGGACTCTTTGGTGATTTATCAGTCTTGCATTGCACTTTGCAATATCAGATTAAGAACCGTGACAATTTGAGTATGAACTGTAGTGAGCCCCAATGAACAAAACGGGATTCCCTCCCGGGACGTTCGAGGACGTCTACACCAACACATAGCATTATAGATTACATGATCATATAGGCATCATACGAGAGAAATTTCTGCTATTGGCAAAATATGAGTTCAATTTCTTTCTGAATTTCTGATAACATCATACCAGAGAAATTTCTGCAGACAATTTTCTCTGTGTGGATTGTGTTGACAATCACAATAAAAAAAAATATATTTAACCATTGATAGCTGTGAAATTTAAATTAGTCAAACAAAGATATATACATATATGTCAAACATCATCATTCTTTCAATGTATGAAAAAACAAATTGAATAGTTAATCCTAATTACATTGTGTACATTGTCTTCCTTTCACTAGTGTGCTTTGACTCTTATACTTTTGGTTATACTTCTGGTGGTATTTTAACTGGTTCTGTCCATGACCGGCCAACTTCGGTCACAAATCTCTCTATGATTTCTGCTCTCATCAACCGTATGTCTTGTGTGGACAATTTGGAGCTGATAGGTTCATGCTTGCTATATTGTCTCATTATATAGCATACAAAGAGGCCACAATCCAGACTGCATACAAATTATAGGTATAGTTAGTTTTAAGAAACATTTAAATCAGATTATCTTATTTATAGATATTGTATGAAACTTACAAATCACTGTCTTGGAGCATTGTTGACATACTCAAAGTCGTAATTTGTGTTTTGTGAGTTTATCCATTTGAAAGAGGGTTATGATTGTGCCTCCCTTTTAAGGCAAGCTTTCAAAAAAATTCTCCACATAATCTTGCTGCAAAAAAATAAATTTTAAATAACAGAGAAATTTACAGACAAATCAATGGGATTCTATGAAAATTATCATCACATAAACATTATGATGGATCAGAGAAATTTGAACTCGTTAACAATTGTTTTGCATCTTTGACATATTTGTCTTATGCATCAGCCCTCCTTAGCCTTAGTGAGTTGTAGAACCCCCATAAATTATCTTTTTTGTCCAGGACAACAAGGTCCAGTGATTTCCATGTGTTGACTTCTCATTACCCCCAGTATTTATTGGGAAATAGAGGAACCTGTAGTTCCTCCATGCTGTTTCAATATGGTTGTCAAATAATGAGACTCGGAAAGTTTGATTTTCCGACATCTTGATGAAATTCTGTGGTTAGAGAAAATCAAAAAATGGTTATGTTATGAGAAAGTTGAAATGACAGGAATTTAAAAAATATACACACAGAGAAATTTTAAATGCAAACAACTAGCCAGAGAAAATTAGACTAGTGACACAACTGGCTTCAAGAAGTATCTTAACAAAAGAAAGTAGTAAATAAATTTCAGAGAAAATCAAATAAAAGAGTAGTAACATACTAAGCTCATGGATGTGAAAAAAAATGAAGTTGGTTGTTGTCTTTCTCTCCTTTGGTCAGCAAAAATGATCTCTTCATAGCCATCAATAACCTGGAAAATATCATTTATAATTGTAATATTGGTTTATAAAGGCTGATAGAACATTGCAGAGAAATTTTGATGAAAGACTTACATTATTGGCAATTTCTTTTTGCTTTATTAGGTTTCCAATGTCTTCGAAGGTAATGAGATTCAACTCACTTGTCCAGATTAAAACCCTACAAGATGACAAAGAACGGATTTAATAGTTGTTAATGCAATATAAGTTAGTAAATTGTTTGTTATCTTCTATTTTATTTGTTGTTGTCACGACACAAACCCGTCCCTATGGGTTTAGTATCGCAACCGGCCAGTAATCGGTGATTACCAAAGGCCTGCTTAACAGAAATGACAGTGATACAGAGTAAGGGGTTAGCGGAAGCCAAACAGTAATAGAAAGATGTCCAATGAGCTGTGACATTCTGTATGCAAAAAGACTTTTCTGAACATATTCACATACATAACCAAAACATATATACATATGTTATATACACAAACATCCTGGTTAGGGATCAAATCCCTTCACCATAACTGTACAGTCAAGTCTTAAAACATTCATTACAAACAGAGACAGAAGGGTGAAACTGAGACACCCCAAAAAAAAAGCCTTGGCTTGACAGATTTGGAACCTCGAAGTGAGGCACAGTGGTTGGCTTGACAAAACAAAAGCTAACCCGACGCTCCTAGCTCCGGTCCGATGCCTGGACACCTACATATAAATATAAATAGTGAGCTAAAGCCCAGTGAATAACATATGCGTAAAGGGGTTAAGAATGAATGTCCTTTCAGTAATTAAAACAGTCAATTGTATCAGTAAAATAGTTACTCAATCAGTGACTCATATTTCATGCCATAACAGTTATTCAGAAACCATAATAGTCATATGTGGTACATCTAATAGCAAAATAGTACAGTAGGTCTTGACAGACCGAACAGTCAGTTGATGGCCATCAAACAGTAAACAGTAGTGGTCCCAACATTAGAACCGACAGAGATCTCTATAACAGTAGCAGTAACAGTAACAGTAGGTTGCTATGGATGCCACGAGTACAGTTTATAAATAGGACAAACATTCATTCATTAAATAAAGACATTTCAGTAAGCAATACAGTTGATCATTCAAAAAATAATCATAATTGAACATATCTTTACAACATTGTTACTCACAGAGTACGGGGCTACAAGTAGGCTAGTCAGCGTCCTCGGGTGCCAACCCTACACAGTTGCAGAACGAACACACACACTAAGTTACATACTTGGGATAAATAGCTTAGCCCCTAATCTTGACTTGATGTGGTTCTATAACATTATCCTCATTAAGATGCCTTAAACTTGGCCTAGGAATGTCTAGGATGGAATGAGGATGCAAAGGTTACACTTTAAAACACTTTTCAAAATTTGCTGAAACAGGGGTCTCGCTCGAGTGTGGCTTTCTACGCTCGAGCGCACATGCAGACAAAGGAGCTCCGCTCAAGCGTGACTTCCCTCGCTTGAGCGGACTGTAAACTCATGAAAAAGTACTGGATGCACGATTTTTACACTCGACCTCCGCTCGAGCGTGAGACTCAAACCCTCGCCCGAGCGTGAATTCTCTCGCTCGAGCGGACTGCAAAACACATGAACTTCTGGGCATATGCATTTCACGCTCAAGCATGGCTTTATACGCTCGAGCGGAAGTGCATGTACTCAGAGTGTACGCTCGAGCGTGAAGTCCTCTGCTCGAGCGTGGATCCAAAATCTGGAATTTCCAGATTGATCCCCAATCACAAAACCAAGAATCAAACATGTCAAAACTCAACCTTTTGGGCTAATTTTCTAGAAAACACTTCGAAACTCATAATACAACACGTTTTGAAGATCATTTAATAAAATCAAAGCCCAAAAGTAAACCAATTGAACACCAATTCAACTCAAAATTCAAGAACAAGATGTAAATATGCCATGCATGTGTTTATTTGAAACCAAAGCTTCTAACACATGATCAAATGAGCCAAGACTCCAAAAACATGATGAATTCTTAGATTACATCCATAATCTAGACATGCATGGAAGAATTTCATGGAAAACAACCTTGAACTTCATGATATGTACATGCATGTGAGGATTTCATGCAAAACAACTCCAAATTCAAGAACATGTACATGCATGCATGAATTCACTCTTAACTCAACACTTTAAACCAATTCTAGACTCTAATCATCAATTTCCCATGAATCATGCAAGTAACAACTGAAATTCATAATTGAAAGGATGAATCTCCTATCTTAGGTCTTGAATTCAAAGTATGAAAGCTAAATTTTGCAAATCCCCTTCAATTCCTCTAAGTTTCAAGCCAATCTAGATGAACTCAATTTTTCTTCCAACTCTCTTACTCTCTCTCACGTTTTTGGTCTAGAAAATGGCTGATGAGGTGATATGTCAAATGTGTATGAAGTGGGGAGGAGTTAGCCTAGGATTATCCACTCAATGGCAATTTGGTAGTAATTGCAAACTAATGTAATTTAACATTATTTAATCTAATTTAATCATTCCAAATCAAATTTTAATTAAACCTACCATAAAATCACATAAATTCTAAATAGCATAAAACACTAATCAATTTCTGATTCGGTCGCCGATAAGGCCTTTGATTCGCAGTCCGAAACTTAAAACATGAACAGATCATTCGGCAATCAAACAGATAGAAATGCATTTAAAACAATACACTCATGCATTCGGTTCAAAATTTCAGTCTGATCAATTAGTTATCATGCTAAAACACAAATTAGCACTAATAAGAGGTAAGGGTTGCCACTGTTGTACTTACTCAAGTCCAGACACATTTGATATGTGCTGCAAGATGTCTTTTACATGATCTTTTATCAATCTTGAAATCGGTAGAGTTTGTGGAAAAAGCCAAGATTTTCTAATGCTTGTTGGTTGAGGCAAGATGTACGCATCAGCATTAAGTACTTCTTTGTCTTTCGTGGTTTGCTCGGTTTGCTTTGCAGCTTGCTTCGAACCTCTAGTCACTTTCGCAACTTTGGGATATTGAAATTCTGGATCGTGCAGCTTTTCTTTCCTTTCTTTTGCCTTTAAATTTTTTATCATTGATGTAGGATCTTTTTTGACTGTAGAGAGTGAAAATGTCAGTAAAAGTGAAATTTCTCTGAAGTAACAGATGATATTTCAATACGTAAATTTATTTGATTCAATATTTTCCAGTTACCATAGACTTTTGTCTTTTGTCTTTTGTTTTGGTTGTTCTTTGTGTGCCATTTGTTCTTGTTGGGTTGTTAGTTGTTGTTCCACTTGCATTCCAACTATACACAGTGAAAATCAACACAAGCCCCACAAATCAAATAAGAAAATAGACAGAGAAAATCAAATAAGTAGTAGAAATCAATAGAAATAAGAAGCATAAACTAATGTGTTTAGAGAAATTTAACTTCCAGAGAAAATTATAATAAATAGAAATTTCTTTGAGTTATGTTGACACAAGGACATACCTGTTTGTGGCTCAGGATTTTCACTGACCTTGTGGTGGAAGTTGTGTTGGTGTTCGGTAAGGTTGTGTTACTAGTTGGACGGATAGTTCTTGAATTTGTTCATGCAATTTAGCATTTTCAATTTCAAGCTCCGAAATTGAATACCTCAACTGTTGAATTGTTTTTGTATCATCTTCTTTTTGAACCTCCAACATCTTTAGTTTCATTTGGATTGTGCTGTCTCTTTCTTGAAGTTCTGAGTTAAGTGATGTCAAGGTTCTTATTGCAATATCATTTTCTGCCAGTAATTCATTCCAATTTCTCTCTTCTTCTATTTTAGATTTAGAAAGTGCCTTCAGTCTTTGATGTAGATCAGCAATTTGGGCATCCTTTGCTTCCTCAGGTTCTTGAGGCTGATGCATTGTTGTGCCACAAATGCTATCATGATGTTGGTCCATCGGCTCATTATGTTCGTTTTCATCACTTTCCTCATTGTTTTCTTCTTGCTGTTTAGATTGAGTGCCTTCATCTTCTTCTTCACTATCTTCTTCTTTCTGTTCATTTTCTTCTTTGTCTTCTACTTCTATTTCTTCACTTTCTTTTCTGGCTTCCTCTTCTCCACTACTTGCTTGATCTTCTTGTCCATTGCTGGCTTCGTGTTCTTCTATGTTGCCTTCTGCTTTTTCATTCCCTCATTCTTCAGATAAATCTTCTAATGTCTCTTTGAATTTGACAATTGGCTTTTTTGATTCTTTCTTCTTCTTTTTACCAAGACAGAACTCCTCTGATGGGTTTTGAACTAGCTCCTTGTTATCTATCTGTAATAGGAGGCTCTTTTATTAGAGAAATGTTACAAAATTCACTGAGAGAAAAAATTCAAATAAGGAAAATAAAATTCATCTAAATGATACTAATGGAAAACAAACTTCAGAGAAAATTGTATGGGCCAGAGAAAATTACAGACAATGAGTTAATTTTATGAGGCAGAGAAAATTATAGACAAGGAACATAACTTAGATATCAGAGAAAATCAATCAAGTCATATAAGTTAATGTTTTACTATAATTGTGTCAAAGAAATTTGGATTCCAGGGAAAATTTATTATAAGGGTAAAAATAAACAGTGTTAATCAAAGATGCAAGGCACATAAGTTATGGGCCAGAGAAAATTACACACAAGGAGAAACAATTTTATGGGCCAGAGAAAATTATGAAACAACCAACATAATTCAGATATTAGAGAAAATCAATCAGGGCATATAAGTTAATGTGTTACAATTGTGGTCAGAGAAATTTGGATTGCAGAGAAAATTTATTACAATGGCAGAAATAAATCAGTGGTAACCAAAGAAGAAACATAAATTGATAGTTCAGAGAAAATTGATATCAATCAATCAAGGCACACGGAGGGAAACAAACCAGTGGTCAGAGAAATTTTAGAATTTCACTGAGATTTCAGTGGCGATAGAAATCTAACCTGTCGAGGTGCAAGAGAGTGGACTGGTGTTTTCTGCAGCTGTTTCGTCAAGCTTTTTAGGTTCCACTTTGCACATCTTGGGAAGTCAGTTGTATTTCTGTCTTCCGAGTCAATGATATTTGCATGTTCACATAACCAATACTGTGATGAAAATTAAAGTAATTAAATTTTGCTAAACACACAAATTTGTAAGTATGATAACTACAAATTTGAATGGATATTATACTTACCAGCAATGCAACGACACATCCCGTAACTTTTTCTGGAGTTTTGTGCAATGCTATGATAGAATCAATCAATGTTGATGTGATTGTTTTTGGCCAATCATACTGCTTCATTGATTCAAGAGGTTCCACATACTTTATAAAAACCCACTCTATTGAATTCTCACTTGTTGCAAAATATAGGGTGAGACACAAGTACAATGTAACAATGATTGCTACATCTTTGAAGTCAGTTGGTTGCTTGCCTTTCATTGCTTTGACCAAGGCATTTTTAAGAACAGGACCAGTGAGCCTTGTGTCCTTTGGGAATCTTCTCCTTAGGAATGCAGATTTTGGCTTTTTAGAGTATCTTAATGACATGGCTCCTTTACCTCCTTGCAAACCAAAAATCAAGGTCATGTCATTGGTCGTAAAGGTCAAGTTCTTTTTACCAACTGTGAATGCTTTTGTTTTTTCATTGTAACATTGGATTATTGTAACTACTTCATCATCAGATTTCCTAGATTTCCTTGGATCCATCATTCCAGTGGTTAGAGCTTGGATCAAATACTAGAATGGGGTCTTTTGAAGCTCTACAAGTTGGTTTGAATTGAATTTAAGTGTTTGAAAAAAGGAGACAACAGATAAGAGGTTGGATCGGTTTTGAATGTTGTAGTGAGCTCTCTTTCTTTGAAGTTTAACAGGTTTTTTCCCCCTTGAGCTTAAATCTTTTGAAGTTGGGGTACTTATCTTGATGCTAATTGCTTCATCACATTGGGATTGTGTGTTTTGGCAAGGAGTTTGTGGTGTTTTGCTATTGGTTTTTGATCTTAGATCATAAAAAGACTCGGAGAGTTTCTGTTTCTTGCTTGGTGTTTTCGGTGTTTTGTTGGTGGTTTTTGATCTTAGATCATAAAAAGACTAAGAGAGTTTCTGTTTCTTGCTTGGTGTTTCCGGTGTTTTGTTGCTTTTACGTTTTGCCATTTCTAGACAATGATGAAAACATAAAGATGTCAACATTAAATCCTAGAGAAAATTGAACATGCCAGAGAAAATTGGACATGTCAGAGAAAATTACACATAAGGGAGAAAACTAAGGTGGCCAAGGAAAATTATAAATGTCAGACAAAATCAGACACTAAAAATTAAATGTCAGAGTACTAATTATTTTCTTGTGGAATACATCTAGCCATAGAAAATTTCCATTGCCAGAGAAAATCAACAAAGCATCATAAACATGGCAGAGAAATTTTCAATAATTGATAAAATTACATATAGAAGTAAAATATAGCCAGAGAAAATTGAAAAAGAAACATATATCTAGCAAGGACAGAAAATGAATGACAAAGAAAAGTAAACATGGCAAGCCAAAGAAAATTTTCATTCCACACTTAGCAAGATAAAATAAACAAAGTAATTTAAACACGCCACTGAAAATTATACCGCATTAAAACCAAGAATTGAACAAAATAAACATACCAGAGAAAATTACACATTCCGAAAAAAATTACACACTCTTGAGAAAATTTCCATTCCAGAGAAAATTTCAAGTCCATAATATTAAAATGCCGGAGAAATTTACATACACAACCAGAAAAAATTAAACATGATAGAGACACACAAGGGAGAAAAGTGATGTGGCCAAAGAAATTTATAAATGCCAGAGAAACTTAGACTCATACAAGAGAGTAACAGACATTCCAAAGAAAAATACATATTCCAGAGAAATTTACAAAGCAGAGAAATTTATAGACAAAATTACAGGAACATGTTCAAGAATAAGATCAAAACACAAAGAAATAGCTTTTTTCAAAATAAACATGCCAGAGAAAATCCAAAGAAGAAACATATATTCCAGTCCATAATATTAAAATGCCAGAGAAATTTACATACACAATCAGAGAAAATTAAACATGATAGAGACGCACAAGGGAGGAAAGTGATGTGGTCAGAGAAAATTATAAATACTAGAGAAACTTAGACAGAGACAATAGAGTAATAGACATTCCAGAGAAAGATAGACATTCCAATTAAAAATACATATTACAGAGAAATTTACAGAGCAGAGAAATTTATAGGCAAAATCACATAAACATGTTCAAGAATAAGATGAAAACACAGAGAAATAACTTTTTTCAAAATAAACATGCCAGAGAAAATTGAAAGAAGAAACTTACATCAAGCAAAAACCAGAGAAATTCAAATGTCAGAGAAATTTATAGATAAAATCACACAAACATGTTCAAGAATAAGTTCAAAACACACATAAATAACTTTTTTCAAATTCATGTAGCTTTTTATTATGAAATTGAAACCCTAATTTATGGAAGGTTAATATAAAATGCAATTAACTGTGTATCCAGAGAAAATCTAGTTGTATTGTAGAAAAACTTACCAGAGTTAGGATAAAACTTTAATGACGAGCTGATATGCCCTGAGATGAAGATGCGACGTGACGAAGATGAACTAAGATGACGATGAACTGTGAAAACAGGGTCAGAGAAATTTGTGAGGAAGGAATGGGAATGATTTTTGCAGAAGATAACGAAGCTCCAAGGTCGATGGCGAAGATGACATTGAAACCCTAGTTCTGCTGTTCTCTTGTTCGTGAAGATGGTTGGATGCTTGGAAGAACTCAATCGTCGGAATCAATTTCATCTCTGTGTTGATTTTGTGAAGGGTATTTTGGTCCACGAAATAATTAAAAATGCGCGCCATGTTGTTCAGGGACCTAATGCATCACTATTTTTTTTGGAGTCCTTTATCCTCTAAATTACTATTATTAGGGACCTTAAAAAAAATTCCCCTTATTTCTATATATGTGAATTGTTATTTTTAAATGTCTTTTTTTTTAAATGTCTTTTTTTTATTGTATTATATTAAAGTTTAATATTTTGATAATAATCATATATGTTGAACGTTTTAAGAAATTCATATGTATTGGACTTTTTAAGAATTTTTTTGTGCTTGTTCTTAATGTATTAAAGTGTTATTATGAGGGATAATAATCATATGTGCTAGGATTTTTCAAAAAATTCTTGTGTTGGACTTTTCAAGAAATTTTTTTTACAATAATGCTAGGGATACTTACATATTTACTAACAATCTTAATAACACACTCACAAGTTTTGATAAAATTAACCATCACTTGGTATGAGACTCACATCAACTTGTGAGTGTGTTAGTAAAAGTGTTAGTAAGATTGTTAGTATCCCTAGCATTTTTTTTTTTTATACTTGTTCTTAATGTATTAAAGTGTTATTATGAGGGTAAAGTTTGGAGGTTAGGAGAAGTTAATAAATGTTAAGTTTTTTTATTTTTAAATTAAAAAATCAAGAAATTTAGATTGGGATATTAGAACTCCCACCAGGCCTGAGGGTTAAAAACTTTTTTTTTCTTAATATATATTAGCCTATCACCCGTGCTATGCACGGGATAATTATAAATATTTATATTTGTTATTAATTTTTTTTAATATATAAATTATGTTTTTAAATTTTTTTTATAAAAATAATTTAACAATTTTATCGCTAACTATAGTGTATATGAGAAATTAAAAAGGCTACTGCAGTAATTATGTACGGGCTGTATCTATAATTATTTGTATGAGGGGATTTTAAATACTGATCAGGGATTTTGATCAAATCAATAAATACAGACATGTGGAAAGATATGTAGATTGAAAAAAGTTAATAAATACTGATAAGGAGATTTTGATCAAATCAATAAATGCTGAGTTTTTTTTTTTTTAAACAAAAAATTTAGAAAATTAAGGTTGGAAGATTGGAGCTCCTATAAGGCTTGGGATTTGGAAACCCCCTTTTCCTTAATATATACTAGTATATCATCCGTGCTATGCACGGATTGTGTTCACAATTATCTATATATGTGAATTGTGATTTTTAAATATTTTCTTTTTTTTTTTTTTAAATGTCTTCTTTTTTTCATTTTTTATATTATATTAAAATTTAATATTTTGATAATAATCATATGTGTTGAACTTTTCAAGGAATTAAATATCACGACCCCATTCCGCTAGTAGTAGAATGGTGCCGTGATGGCCAGTAATTCGAGATTACCAAAGGCCAACTTACCAAGTTCACACACAATCAGAGTATACATATGGGGCTTACATGTGCGGAAGCAATAAATTTAAATCTAAATAGTCCATAAGAGCGGTGCATAGATCAAATGAAATATCATACACTTTAACATGGTTTACAATTTGAGTACAACAAAAGAAAGCACATATTACATCTTGATCAAAAGGCTTCTCAAGCCGACATATACAAAAGAGATATACTACAAAGCCAGAAGCATGATCTTCAAGATGCTACAAAATACGAATCCAAAACAACTTGCAAATAATTATCTAGGCATCACCGCCTTCTTGCTAGTCACCTACATATATATAGAGAGGGTGAGCTTGGATACTCAGTGAATGATATCAGAAATAAAGATTTGCATGACTGATACTCAAGATCTTTGTCAAACAATACATAGCATATCTTGTACAAAATCAAAGGATGAACCAAGTTCATCTGTCAAATCTTTCAAAGCTTCAAGGGATGCTTACTAGCATCAATATAATACAAAGGATGACATTTCGGACAAACCCACGCGGTAAACCGTCGGTGGCAAGACAAGGGTACTAGTTGCATTATAGTCCCCTAGCACTAAGGACTTTCAAAACAAGGGTACTAGTTGCATTATAGTCCCCTAGCACTAAGGACTTTCAAAACAAGAGTACTAGTTGCATTATAGTCCCCTAGCACTAAGGACTTTCCAAGAATGTCATCAAAACAAATATAATACTTGATACAAAACTAGAGATAATCATTCATGCTTGATCAAATACTTTTCCAAAACAAATCAAGACTTTATCAAAATTTTATAACATAACTTTATTAAAAATACCACTCACATAGCTCTTCGGGTGAGGGGATTACAAGCAAGGATCCAAGGCCTACAAGCACATAATAAATTCCAATAAATGCATTTCAAGAAGAGATGCTCAAGGATGGGTATGAAATGCATTCTTAAAACAAACTTTTCATGAGTGTGAATGTTCTCGGCATTTCTTTCCAAAACCAAGTCAAAACAAAGCAATCATGTGCTGGGAATCAAGCACTGTTTTTCATCTCGGGAAAACATGCTGGGTACCAACCAGGTCTTGGCCGAGGTCCCACACCTCTTGGTCGAGGTGTGGTCCCGATGACGCATTTAAGGAAATGAAGTCGGGAAAATCTGGGTTTCCCTTCGAGGAGCATGAAGAACATGAACATGAAGAACACAAAGAACATGAACGCTAAAATCTTAACTTGTTATTACAAAGTCTGAGATTTCATGAGATGAGTTCGAAAACATGGACCTGGGTACCCATACTTGGAGGTTTCATAAAAACAAACACGAAAACATAGATCTTGATACAAACTTTCGGATCAAAACATGGTTTTATTTCAAGAACATAAGAATATCATTTTCTCTATCTAAAACAAACTTCAAATCAATGCATGGCTCATGAATCATGCTAGATCATGCAATGTGGTTAGATGAACATAAAGAATAGCAAGAGCACATTAAGATTCTAACCTCAAAGCACGGATCTGTTAGTTCAAGGTGTGAAGATCGAGCTTGGAAATCTACTTCTCTCTCAAGAACTCCTTCCTCTTTCCTAGAGCTTCTCTCTCTACCATGCAAAATATGACACACAATGATATGTTTTCTCCCGCTGCCGACTGACTTAACCCTCTGTTGGGGCACGTGGCACTACTGGATTGGGTTTCCTCAAAAAGGTGACTGAATGACAAGACAAGAGCATGACAAAGGGTGTTCAACAAGTAAGGTGACATGGGCGCTCCGACAGGCAAGGACCTCGGATTAGAACAAGGCTTCAACAAGTAAGGTCTCAATGATCTCGGCTAGGAAGGATAACACTTGGCCTAGTTGTGCCACACCTCGGCCTAGATGTGCCACACCTCAGTCTAGGTCATACCAGCCCAGGAACAAAATCACCAGGTGCAGGGATCAAAGATCTAAAATACCTAATGGATAACATCTCCGCTTAAATGGTACATATCTTAGCCTCGGCGATACACACCTCGGCCTAGATGATGACATCTCGGCCAATATGCTGGGGTGAAGGTGGAGGTCGGCCAAAGTGGTTCCAAGATGGTCCTAAGCGTAAAAGGTCCAAAGGCGTGACCTAGGCTTAAGATGACCTCGGCTTAACACATGCAAGCAAGGAACAAAGCATGCAAACAACACTTAGATAAAACAAATCAAGGTCTGCAAATAGGCAAGCTTGTTCAAGACAAGGATAATGCAATGCATGCAAGCATGACTAAGACAATGTGAGGGTTGTTACATTAAATGTCTTTTTTTTATATTATATTATATTAAAGTTTAATATTTTGATAATAATCATATGTGTTGGACTTTTTAAGAAATTTTTTTTATGCTTGTTCTTAATGCATTCAAGTGTTATTATGAGGGATAATAATCATATGTGTTAGGACTTTTCAAGGAATTCATATGTGTTGGATGTCAAAGAATTTTTTTTATGCTTGTTCTTAATGCATTAAAGTGTTATTATGAGGGTAAGACTTGGGAGTTGGGAGAAGTTAACAAATGCTAAGATTTTTTTTTTAAATCAAAAAATCAAGAAATTTAGATTGGAGATTGGAGCTCCCACAAGGTTTGGGGTTAAAAACTCCCTTTTGCTTAATATATAGTATAGATAGATAATATATAATATGTAGTATAATATATATATATATATATATAGATTATAAGATGAGAGAAATTAAAATGCTATTTATTTTATAATGGAGAAGATCTTATAAAAAAAAACGTGTAGACATGAATGCCTCCTATTTTATTGTGTTTATAATTATCTATATATGTGAATTGTGATTTTTAAATGTTTTTTTATTATTTTAAATATCTTCTTTTTTTCCTTGTTTTATATTATTATTTAAAGTTTAATATTTGATAATAATCATATGTGTTGGACTTTTCAAGGAATTAAACGTCTTTTTTTTATTTATATTATATTATATTAAAGTTTAATATTTTGATAATAATCATATGTTGTTGGACTTTTCAAGAAATTTTTTTATGTTTGTTCTTAATGCATTAAAGTGTTATTATGAGGGATAATAATCATATGTGTTGGACTTTTCAAGGAACTCATCGGTGTTGGATTTCAAAGAATTTTTTTTATGCTTGTTTTTAATGCATTTAAATGTTATTATGAGGGTAAGACTTGGGAGTTGGAAGAATGTTAATAAATGTTAAGATTTTTTTTTTTTAAATCAAAAAATTAAGAAATTTAGATTGAGATATTGGAACTCCCACAAGACTGGGGTTAAAACCCCTTTTTATTTAATATATAGTGTATATATATATATATATATATTTTGAGATCTCTAGCATTACTCTGACGATATAGTTCAATTCTTAATATTGTCTAGTTCACATGTATTAAGTTCCAAAAAAAAAAAAAAAAAAAAATTAAACTGGTTATTTTTTTTTATATTAATTTTAATATGTATAAAGCGTTTCATAGGATATTTATTTGTATGACTTCGTATGACTTGCAATCTCAATCTCAGTAGAGTCAGTTTAGACCTTCATTCATTCTATTCACAGGGTTTGTTTGGGATGTGGGTTGGTTTTTTAATTTTTTTGTTATTTTAGTATGTGACTAAAAAGTTTTATTTGGGATATATTTTTTAATTTTTTGGACTTTTGTGAGAAAAAAAATGAAATGAGTATAGTCTGAATGTGATATTTTGTCTTATTGACTTTTAGTCAATTTGTCTTTTTGTGGCTAAAATAGCCAAAAAGCTTTTTGGCATGCCAAACAACGGCACAAAGTGCCTGTTTGGCAGAACTTAAAAGCAGCTTATTTTAGCTTTCAGCTTAATTTAACCTATTTTGATGTGTTTGGTTTAACTTACAGCTTATAGCTTTTTGGAAGTCAGAAATCAGCTTATTCTTTGAGTGGGGCAGGAGATGCTTAATTTATAAGTCAGAAATCAGCTTATGTTCATAGTTATAAGTTATAAGCTGTTTAGGTATAAGCTATAAGCACTTTCCCACAGCTCTACCAAACAGGGCCAAAGTATTGTTTTGAGAGATTGATCAATAAGTCACATATTTTGGATTTGTAATTTATATAATCTCATATTTTTTTCTTATGATTCATTTTGTCCTTTTGGATGTACAATGACTCGTTTGCCTGTCACATTGGAGTGTCACGTTTGAAAAAAAATAAACTAAAGAGTTTTTTCGTGTCACATCATACCCGCCACGTTAGAGTGCCATATTTAGAAAAAAGTACACTAAAGAGTTTATATTTTTTTTGAGTGTCACATCATACCCATTACGTTGGAGTGTCATATATCACGTTTGGATAAAGTACATTAAGAAATTTTTAATTTTTTTAAACTGTCACATCATACCCGCCACGTTGTCACGTTTGAGAAAGTACACTAAGGAGTTTTTATTTTTTTTAAAAGTATCACATTATACTCGCCACGTTGTCACATTTGGGAAAAGTATGCTAAGGAGTTTTATTTTTATTTTTTTGAATAAAAGTTTTGCAGTGTCACATCATACTCGTTACGTTGTTACATTTAGAAAAAGTATACTAAGAAGTTTTTAATTTTTTTAGAATGTCACATCGTTATAGTGTCACATTAATACATGTCACATTAAAGTATCACATTATACTTGTTACATTAATAAAAAAGTATAACTATCTACCCAAACACTACCAAAATCAAAAATAGGATCACACAGAAAGAAACTCTCTACTAATGAGACTTAACAGATGAATAGAAAAAATTTAAGACTAATAGGAGTGCTTGTTTGTGAAATAGGATTTAATGATAATATCCCTTCTATATGTATTTTTTTTCATCATTTACAAAATAATAATAATAATAATAATATATCTAATGTGTCATTAAATCACATTATTTTGTATGGCATTTTTGGTATGCAAATTTTTTTATATTATTTTTAACGTGATACGATCAAAATCACCTGTTTAATTATCTATATTATATAAAAATAAAAATACAGAAAAAATTCTGCTTTATTTATTCCATTTACCGTATGAAGTAGGTAAAGAAATTGTTTTTCCATTTATGGAACCCCAAATTCATTGATAAAATTCAATATGTTAAAATCATCACTGTGATTGCTTCTCAATAAGATAGTGGACTTTTCTTAACTGTGCCTTGCATATGGTATGCAAGGTATTTACGCTCTTTCTATTTTGTATTTACACCTTTTGAGTATTGGGTTATACAATATTTTCTTGAAAGTTTACACATTGGTGACCTGCTAAACGGGTCCCTTGCAGGTAAACTAATTAAATAATGTGAAAATATTTTCAGAAATTGGTGTAAACTTTTACAAGATGGTGTAAGGTATAAACTTATAAACTTTCAGTAAAAGGTGTAAACCTTCAGAAAATGGTGCAAGGGTTTTGACGAGAGGGTATAAACTTTCAGAAATGGGTGTAAACTTTCACAAAATGGTGAAAGTATTTTGACGAAAAGGTATAAGTTTAGAAAAATTTTCAGAAAAGGTATAATGTTTCAGAAAAAGTATAACATTTAGTTTAGTGTAAATTTTATCGACAAATAAGAGTTTAGTCGCTAAAAGTTTGAAATTTTATTACCATCGGCCCCCCTCTTCTCTGTTTCCCACCAACACCTTCTTTGTTCTCTCTCACACGCACATAGAATAGTCACCACCAATCCTGACCCCCGCTGACCACCCAAGCATCGGTGGCCTCCGGTGCTCACTGCCGTTTGACATCGCCACCTCCACGGCCATCGCTGCCGCAAATCAAAGGTTTTTTTCTCTCTCGCTATCGATCTTGGTCTCTCTCTGTCGATGTCGGCCTATTCTCTGTCAATGTCGGTCTCTCTCTGTCGATCCTTGTCTATCTCGGTCTGTCTCTAGCGATCTTGGTCTGTCTGTGTCCATGTGGGTCTCTTCTCTGTCGACCTCTGTCGATTTCGGTCCCTCTTTGTCGATCTCGGTCTGGCTGTCTCTGTCGATCACTGTCCATCTAGGTCTCTATGTCTGTCGATCTCAGTCCATTTCTCTCTGTCTCTCTCTCTCTCTCACTATCTCTCACTTGCTCTATATTAAAAACGGTTCTCTTTTACATTGACATACTTAGTTGGATTTGGACTTGGAGTCGCTATTCCAAGCGCTCTCAAACTCGTCTTCTCTGAAACGAACTTCTACTGAGAGAAAGACCAAGCCCTCCGAAACGCCCTTCTCTCTTACATTGCCATTATTTGAACAAGACAAATACAGTTTGATTGGATTTTAGGAACTTATATGTTTTGTGAAAAAACGAAACTTACACGTTATGCGAAGTTACTTACATCTCTTGTGAAAACACTTACACTATTTGTGGAATGTTACACATTTGTGTAATAATTTATTTTGTAAAATTTACACATTTTCGTTGAAATACTTACACCTTTTTTGAGAAGTTACTACTTTTGTAAAGAATATTATTAAAAGAATTTATACCTTTTATTGGAACTTACACCTTTTCTGAAAACCGAACTTACACTTTTTGTCAAATAATTTACATCTTGTGTGAAAAAATTTATACTTATGGAAAATATGTTTTCATAAAGTTTACACCTTTTGTCAAAAACTTAAATGTTTTGAAAGTTTACACTTTTTGGTGGAAATAATTACACATTTTATGAGAAGTTACTCGGTTTGTGAAACAATTTTTTCGAGAAAATATACCTTTCATTAGAACTTACACCTTTTGTGACATAACTTACATCTTTTCTGAAAATGTTTACACATTTTATGGAAATCTGAATTATATTTTCCATATAATTTACACCTTTAATGGGAAGTTACACCATTTGTGACATAATTTCGATCTTTTGTGAAAACCACATACAAGTTTTTGAAAATATACACCTTTCATGGAAAGAATATTTGCATAAAATTTATACCTTTTGTTAAAAACATAAACCTTTTCTGAATGGTTACACCTTTTTGTGGGAATACTTACACATTTTCTGAATGGTTACTGCTTTTGTGAATAACTTTTTCCATAAAATTTACACTTTTTATGGGATATTACACCTTTTCTGCCAGCAACACTTAAACCTTTTTAAAAAATTTACACTTTCTATGGAAAAAATGTTTTCATCAAGTTCACACCTTCTTTTAAAAACTTACACCTCTTTTGAAAATGTACTCCTTTTGTGAAACAAATTTTTTTAAAAAATTTACACCTTTTAAATAGGAGTTACATCTTTGGTGAAGATAATTAGACCTTTTTTGAAAATTTACACGTTTTATGGAAAATATGCTTTGATAAAGTTTGTTAAAAGAAATTATTTGACAAAAGTATAACCTTTTCAAATATGGTGTATGTTTTTCCGAAGAATGTGTAAATAACCTTAGAAAAGATGTAAATTTTGTTTTTCACTAAAGGTGTAACTTCAAATAATAAGTGTAAATTTTATGAAAAAGGTTTTGCCACAAAATGTGTAATTTTTCAAAAAAATTGTAAATATTTCCACGAAAAGGTGTAAATTTTTAGAAAAGGTTTAAAATTTAGGAATAGGTGTAAACTTTGTGATACAATCAAGCTGAATGTTACATTTTTACAAAAGATATAAGCTCTCAAGCTGAATATTTCGTTTTTACAAAAGATATAAGTTCCCAAAGAAGCTCTAAATTTTATCGAGACTTGTACGTTGAAAATTTCATCACCACCAACCAGCCAACCGTCGCGGCCCACCGTTGCCCACCGCCGACTGACATTGCCACCGCCACCGCCACCGCTGCTGGTGCAAATCAAACGATTTTTCTATCTCTATCCATCTTGGTCTCTCTTTGTCCATCTCTGTCGATGTCGGTCTCTCTCTCTCTGTCTGTATCGATCTTGGTTTGTCTGTGTCAATCTGGGTCCCTCTCTCTCTGTCGAACCATGTCTATCTAGGCTCTCTCTGTCTACCGATCTCTGTCTGTATCGATCTTGGTTTGTGTCACGACCCCATTCCGCCCCTAGTAGAATGGTGCCTTGATGGCCAGTAATCCGAGATTACCGAAGGCCAACTTTCAAAATTCATACACAAACAGAGTATACATATAGGGCTTACAAATGCGGAAGCAATAAATTCAAAGCTAAGTAGTCCATAAGAGCAGTGCATAAGTTAAATGGAATGGCATACATCATTACATAGCTTTAATACAACAAAATGAAGTACAAAAATACATCTTGACCAAAAGGCTTCTCAGCCATCAAATACAAGAATACAATGAAATACAACTAAGAAGCATAATCTTCAAGATGCTGCAAAAGTGCAAAATCCAAAACAAGTGGCAAGTATATCTAGGCGTCACCGCCGTCCTGCTCGTCACCTACATATATATAGAGAGGGGTGAGCTTGGATATTCAGTGAATGATATAAATAATAAAGGGGTTTGCATGAATGATATCTGAAATCTTTATCAAATCAAGGCACATCACATCCTGTACAAAATCCAAGGGCAAATCAAGTTTATCTAACAATCTTTCAAGTCTCAATAATTTAAGTCTTTCAAGGCTCTCAAGTTTCCAGGGGTGACATTAACAGAGGTTGTGCTACAAATGCTTATAGTCCCCTAGCACGTACGGACTTTTCAAGATTGTGCTACAAATGCTTATAGTCCCCTAGCACGTACGGACTTTTCAAGATTGTGCTACATATGCTTATAGTCCCCTAGCACGTTACGGACTTTTCAAAGATTGTCAAAATCAAAGCTAATACTTGATACACAAAATAGAGCTAGTCATTAATGCTTAACAAATACTTTTCCAAAACAAGTAAGGCAAAACTTTATCAAAACTTAATAACATAACTTTATTAAAAATACCACTCACATAGCTCTTCAGACGTCGGGGTCAAGGCAAGTCCAAGTCCTACAAACACATGGTAAAGTCTGTTGAATGCACTTTTGTGATACCCATGTCCCATAATATGCTAATTGGTCCTTAATTTGAGTATGATTATGTGTTTAGCATAATTTGAGTATGATTATGTGTTTAACATGATTTTATGTGCCATTATGTGAATATTTGTGATTTTGAAGTCTTATCTGTTCACCGTAGGAATACCTGTCTGAATAATCTGTTTTGGAAATTAAATTGAAGGCCTTATCGGCCACGGAACCCGAAATTGATTACACCATTATGATTGGCATAATTTTTAGAGCCTACGGTGAAATTTAATTGAAAATTGATTCAGGTCAGATTAAATTAGTTTAATTGATGAATTGAGTACCCAATTATTTTATGTTGAAATAATATGTGAGAGGGGCTATTATAAACCTTATTAAAAACCAATTCCTTCCCTTTACATTGATTTTGGGCTGATCAACTCTAAGAGAAGAGGAGGGCCGGCTATTAGAGAGAGGGATGGGAGAAAAATCTAAGTTTTGCTCTTGATCCTTGAATGCCTTGAAGATAACACAAGAATTGCCATAGATTGTGAAGATTAAACTCCTTGGTGAGTAGTTCATGTAAATTTTTAACTATCGTTTTGTGAATTCAAGGTTGAAAGAGGGTCTAGAGCATGGGATTGTTTCACCACAAGGAAATTGAGTTGAATTTGTTATAATGGAGACCCGTATATGCATGCATGTGTGTGATTGTCTTGAATATTGCATGTTTTGAGCTCAAAGGGGTATGATCCATGTAAATTGTAGTTGAAACTCATGTTTTGATCACCAATTGTGCATCTAAGTTGAGAACGTGGCTAATTCGTCACATGCATGTACAAATTATGAAGACATGGGCTTGAATGCATGAATTTGTTATGTTAGAATGAGTTTGATGGGAGATTGGGGCATGCATGTGAATTAATTGTGAATTGAGCTTCATTGGGTCGTGAATTGGGGTTTGCATCATGTTAGTATGATTATATTTGAGATTTGAGCCATTGCATGCAAGTAATGTAGCTGGAAAATCGATTTGAAGCTCAAGAACACAACCTGTAATTTCCAGAATTTTGACTTCCGCTCGAGCGGGGGAAGGGCCGCTCGAGCGGAGAAATCGTGCTCCCAGCACTTTTTTGCAAAAATGGATGTA
Source organism: Camellia sinensis (assembly GCF_004153795.1). NCBI lineage: Eukaryota > Viridiplantae > Streptophyta > Magnoliopsida > Ericales > Theaceae > Camellia > Camellia sinensis. Next base: position 60,692 of record NW_021025649.1, read on the forward strand.
CGCTTGAGCTGGATATCTCACGCTCGAGCGGGGAGTTTTTGTAAACAGGCCTTCCGCTCGAGCGCTCTAACTCACGCTCGAGCTTAATTTTGAAGTAACCAGTACTTTTGCAGGCCCCTTGGGTTCGTTCGAGCGGGGGAGTCCACGCTCGAGCAGGGACCCTGTTCTCTGAAATTTTATATGCTCGTTCTGAGTTTTGTTTTCCGTTCTCTTTCACTTGTAAGCACTCTTAGGCATGTGTTAAGCATTGTAAATGAGTTAATGAGATATAAACAAAGCCTAAAGAGGAATACGTAAATTAAAGAATGGGTTGAATTGATAATGACCTTTTTGTGTTCATGGAATGTGTAGGGTCAAGCTCCAGGGCAAATCCACAAGCCGATCACTGTGAGTAATATCGATATTTGAAAGCTTGTCAATGTCCAATTGTTATTTCCTTATAAGCTTTATGAGTTGCTAATTGGGATTATGGACAAAAGTCTAATATTATAGAAATGAATGGACCGAAGGTCGTTTTGATAGAAATGAATGGACTGAAGGTCCTTTTGATAGAAATAAATGGACCGAAGGTCGTTTTGATAGAAATGAATGGACCGAAGGTCGTTTCGACATGAATGAGTGGGCCGAAGGTCGTTTTGACCTAAGTGAATGGACCTAAGGTCGTTTTGACATGAATGTATGGGCCGAAGGCCGTTTTGACGTAAATGAATGGCCGAAGGCCGTTTTGACATGAATGAAAATCTGATTGGGCCAAAGGCCAGTATGTTTGGGACTACAGTCATTTGATTTGGATTTTGTATAAGTGTATATATATTAAGCAGAAATATGCATTGGGCCCAAGGCCGTTCGGAGCATGTTGTTCTTCATACAGCTTATGTAATTTATGTATTCAGTATTATTCACTGGGCTATCACTCACGCTCGTTCATGTGTTTGTAGGTGAGCCGAGGGAAGTCCAAACCCAGCCCCAGTGAAGTCTGCCAGGAACAACATGAGTTTTGAGAAAGTCAGCCTTGTGTCTCACGCACGAGACCTATCATTGCCATTTTGTTATGTAACTATATTTTGTCTTGCTGGCAAGGACTTTATGTATATCTGTAAATAATCTGTCATGGGTTGACTTAATTGGATGATCCTGTTGAAAAGAATTTTATGGTACTGTACTTTTGACATGGGTTATTAACGTATATGAGTATGGTTTGTCTTGAAATGCATATAAGCACGACTCTATGGGCAAAGTTTTTGATTATTGCTTTCGTTCGGCCCCCTTTACTCTGTTGGGTTATGTCTATTTTGGTTTGAGGCCGTAGGTAATCTCAGGATTACTGGCCGGTTACGCCCTTAACCCATAGGGGACGGGTTCGAGTCGTTACAACTTTCAAACAAGTTCACATGCGTACAGATGATCTCGACATCCTTCAAAACCAAGCTAAGTCAATACAAAACACTGTTTCTCATCTCAGGAAAACATGCTGGACGACTACCAGGTCTAGGCCGAGGTCCCACACCTCCTTGCCGAGGTGTTGCCTCGATGGCCACATTCAAGGAAATGAGGTCGGGAAAATCTGGGTTTCCCTCTCTTGAAGAACATGTCGAACATGAAGAACATGAACATGAGGAAGATGAATGCAAGATCATAATTTGCTATTACAAAGTCTGAGATTTCATGCTATGAATTCAAAAACATGGACTTGGGTACCCATATTCAAGGATCTTGCGAGAACGAACACCAAAACATGAATCTTAAGGCAAACTTTCGAATCAAACAAGACTTTTTCTTCAAAAACACATGAACACTATCTTCTCTTTCTAAAACCAACTTTAAACCAATGCATAACATGCAAAACAGGTTCGATCGTGCAATGCAGCTAGATAAACATAAGGAACAACAAAGGTAAATTAAGAATCTAATCTCAATACGCGAATCTAACGGTTTGATCTCTAGGAATCAAGCTCAAAAGTCCACTCTCTCACTCTAAAACTTCTTCTTCTTCTAGAGCTTCTCTCTCCTCACAAACAAAGACATATAGCAAATGATACATTTCTAGGTCTGCTGGCTGACTTAACACTCAGTTGGGACACGTGGCACTACCGGGTTAGTTCTCCTAAAAAAAGTGGTTGAGTGAAAAGATAAGACCATGACAAAGTGTGTTCAACAAGCAAGATGGCATGGGCACTCTGGTGGGTAATGATCTCGGCTAAGAACAAGACATCGGCAAGTAGGGGAACAATGATCTCGGCTAGGAAGGACAACACTTGACTAAGCTGTGCCACACCTTGGCCTAGATGTGCCACACCTTGGTCTAGGTCACACCACTCCAGGACAAGATCACTTAGGTGCAAAGGTAACATCTCGGCCTTGGTGATGAACACCTCTGCCTAGATAATGACATCTCAACCAATATGTCAGGGCGAAGGTGGAGGTCAAACAAAGTGGTTCCAAGGAAGTTCTAGACTAAAGATGACCTCGGCTAAATTCACACCAAGCAAGGTACAAAACATGCGAGAACACTTAAGCAAGACGAATCAAGGTTTGCAAAGATGCAACATATCAAGACAAGATCATGTAATATATATACAAGCATGACTAGGGTAGAGTGAGGGTTGTTACAGTTTGTCTGTGTTGATCTGGGTTCGTCTCTCTCTGTCTAACCATGCCTATCTCGGTCTTTGTCTGTCGATATTCGTCCGTCTCTCTCCCTCCCTTCGTCTCTGTCTGTCTACATTGATATCGAACCATGCACAACACAAATACAGTTTGATTGCGTTATAGCAACTTACTCGTTCTGTGAAAAAACGGAACTTACATCCTTTTTGAAGTTAATTTCATCTTTTGTGAAAACACTTACAGTAATTCTGGAAGGTGACAGTTTTTTGTGAAATAATTTATTTTGGAAATTTACACATTTTCGTTCAAATACTTACACCTTTTCGAAAAAGTTACCTCTTTTGTAAAATAATTTCAATAAAAAAATTTACTCCTTTTATTTGAAGTTACACCATTCTGAAAACAGAACATACACCTTTTGTCAAATAACATACATCTTTTGTTAAAAAAATTTACACGTTTTTATGGAAAACTACATTTCATAAAATATACACCACATTTCATAAAATATACACATTTCGTTAAAAAAACTTACACATTTTTTTAAAGTTTACACCTTTTGTTGGAAATACTTACACGTTATCTAAAATGTTACTCCATTTGTGAAATAATTTTTTCAATAAAATTTACACCTCTTATTAGAACTTACACCTTTTTTGAAAACAAAAGTTACACTTGTGTGACATAACTTACATCCTTTGTGAAAACAGTTATATCTTTTTTGAAAATTTCCACATTTTCTTAAAAACGTACACCCATTCTGAGAAGTTACTCCTGTTGTGAAATACCTTTTATATGACTTACACCTTTTCCAAAATCAAAAGTTACACATTTTGTGACATAACTTAAATCTTTTGTGAAAATAGTTACACGATTTTTTGAAAATTTACACTTTCATATGAAAATATGTTTTCATAAAAGTTTACACCTTTTGTTAAAAACTTACATTTTTTCTGAAAGTGTACACCTTTTGGGGAAAATATTTACAAAATTTTTCAGAAATGGTGTAAGTACATCCACTGAAATGTTTAAACTTTTAGAAAAGGTGTAAGGATTCACAAAAGGTATAAATTTTATGAAACCAAATTTTTCATAAAAGGTGTAAATTTTATGAAAAATATTAACTTACAAATGAAGCAACTTTTCAGAAAAAGGTGTAAGTATTTGCACGAAAAGATGTTTTTAACAAAAGGTATAATTTTATGAAAAAATTTATTTCACAAAAAGTGTAACTTTTTAAAAAAGGTTTATGTTTTTCACAGAAGGTGTAAATGATTTCAAAAATAGTCTAAGTCTTCAATTGACAAAATGTGTAAATTTTATGCAAAGTTCATTTTACAAAAGAAGTAACTTTTCAGAAAAGGTGTAACCATTTTCAGAAAAAGGTGTAAGATTTAAGAAAAGGTGTATGTTTGAACAAAAGATGTATATTTTTGAAAAGAAAGTATTTCACAGAAGGCGTAATTTTTGAGAAATGGTGTATGTTTTTCCACAAAAGATGTAAGTAAATTGGCAAAAGGTGTAAGATTCGTTTTCAGAAAATGTGTAAGTTCGAACAAAATGTGTAAAGTTTTTTGAATAAAAATATTTGCAAAAGGTATAACTTCTGAGGAATAGTGTAAGTAATTTCACTACAACATATAAGTTTTCAGAAAAAGTGAATGTTTTAAAAATGTATAAATTATATGAAAAAATTCATTTCACAAAAGGTGTAAATTTTCTGAAAATGTGTATGTTTTTTCACAAAAGGTGTAAGTCACTTCATAAAACATGTAATTCAAGTTTTCACGAAAGGCGTATGTTTTTCCACAAAATCTTTAAGGGACGTCAGAAAATGTGTAAGTTTTGTTTTTACCAAAAGTGTAAGTTCCAAGGTGTAACTTTTATGAACAAAATTAATTTATAAATGAAGTTTAGGTTTTACAAAAAGTGTAAGTTCCAAGGTGTAACTTTTATGAACAAAATTAATTTATAAATGATGTAACTTTTCATAAAAATGTGTAAGTTGTCAGAAAAAGTAGAAAATTTTCAAAAATGCGAAGTGTTCAGAAAAGGTGTAAGTTCCCTCGGCCCGTCCGTCTCTCTTCCATCTCGGACCCTCTCTCTTTGTTTGTCTTTCTCTCTCCCCATCTCTCCGTTGTTCCAGTTCCCCGTAGTTGTAGGGTTTTACAGAGGAAAATATTTTAGGGCAAAAATCATATTGAAAGAACAAAGTTGATTTACTTGAGTTTGGCGAACATCAATCATTTAAGTCCTTAGGAAGGCTAGCCATGGAAGTGGATGCATAAATTCTTGTTTGAAGTTGATTTTTGTCGCTGGAGCACAACTGCAAGGGTTAATCGAGCACCACCATCGGTTTGTCTGCTCCGGTTAGTATTTCCTTTATTTCGTGCCGGTACATTCTCTGTCTCCTTGTTTGTCTTCTTTCATTCGCATATACCTTCACACCCAACCCGAAATCGACCCAATAGGAACTGTTCTGTACTCCATTTTCGTATTTTGTGCTATTCGAATAGAAATTCTTCCCTCTGCTACCCGAAATTGACCCAATAGGAACTGTTCTGTACTCCATTTTTGTATTTTCTCCCTTTCGAATAAGAAGTCTTCCCTCTGCTATCAGTGCTGCAAGTTGAACATAGGTATCATAGTAGTTACCAACAAGAATAAAAGGTGTTCTGCATTTACATGGCGAACTTGTTAGGTTAGGTTATATATAACCAAAGACGACTTAACAAAAAAATTGTGTAATGTTGGCACGGGAAAAACAAATTTTTTTTAGAGTACCGAAAAAAGCAAAAATAAGAAACTCGATAAACAAACAATGACTAATCTTGATTCTGCAACGGCTAGCACACTTGGTTGAATTCTGCTTTCAATTTTGTAGTACTCGGTGATTTTATATTGCCGGAACTTATGTTTACAAACAATCTGTGTTACATGGAGTCTTCAAAATAAATCAAATACCCGTGTCGGACACCTGAGAGTCGGACAAGGGTATGGGATATGTGTCGGATACTTTTCAACGGACACTTCTTATATAATTGTATATAACACAATTATTATATGTGCAAATTATTGTCAAATTACTATAAATGTCATTTTGACACTATAAGTTACATATAGTACCATTTTATGTCACATATTAGATTAAAAATATGATATTTTTTCCCCAGACCGCGTATTGTTGAATGTAAGATTTAATGAGTTGGACCTGTACATACATACCCGCACCCGGCACCCGTACCCAACTCCATGTAACATAGGAAACAACTGTTTGTTTCAGTGCTGAAGTTCATACATAGTTGACGGTATTGAACTTAAAACATATGAAAGCCAATTGAAAGAGTTGAAATGAGAATGACGATTTTCAAATTTTGTAGAGAGCTATTCGTTCCCCACACCCAATTCTTTTTCCAGAGTCGAACCCTTCACTTTTATGGCTAGCCTTACCAACAACAACTTAAGCGTCTGGAGACGATAGCTGAAAACTAATACCTTCTCCCCACCTAATTCGGACAAGCCTAACAGATTAAGGAAGAAGTTTGCCTTCAGTCCTTTTCTAATATCCAACTTTTCTAAGATGTGGTCCATCCGGGCATCGTCAATGCCCTCTGTTTCTATGGTTGACGTGTCTGTAGGTGAACTCTTTAGGAGAGATCTCAACTGTGCGTGCACATAGAGTGTACTCGCATCCCAGCTGATGTTCAACTTCTTAACTAAGTTGTTCAGTTTTTCAACTTCACAAACCGTTGTAGGGCTGAGGTGAAGAAATGCAAAAAAGTCAACAAGCCCAAGCAATTCATGAAGAAAATCTCATTCGTAGAAATGGACAACATTGCCTGTCATTGCACGCAACTCTTGAATAATGGTTACTTGTCTCTTGAAATTATCATCTTTCTGTTGAATAGCAATTACATTTCAAGAGAAAGGTAGCTGTCATTCATGAGTTGCGGGCTGTCTCGACTTTATCGAGCGAGTTCATGAAATGCATACTTTCATTTGTGGGAGTATAACCTTCGCCCAGAATGAGAATGGATGGGTACGTTAGTAATATTTGTTGGCAGGCAGCGGCAGTCTTGCTTGTTTCATTGTCACATACAATTGAAGAAACTTGCTTATACGCCCGGAAAAGTATTCTTCTCTGATCTGCCCACTATCTGAGCACCCGAAGGTAATGGAGCGTGGGCCAGGATGCAGCCACCTCGATTCTCTGCAAGCAAGTTGCTCAGTTGGAAATTGAAGCCCTCAACTTGATGGGGTTTCATTTGGTTTTTGTGCCTGGGATGAGCACCAATTTCAGTGACAGCAGAATCCTGTCCAGATTGTTTAACCCCATCATGAAATAGTTCATTTGCTTCTTTGTCCTTTGTAGTCGGGCCTTCATAAAAGTATGTGTGTGTAGTCCTTCAGCCCTAAATGAAAAACAAAATGTAGTCCTTCCTCTTCAATTTTTGGGAAATTATGCATTTATCGCTTGTACACATAATTATTTCAATTGTAAGCTGTGTGAACTAAATGCAAAATTTTGATGTGTGTCCTTTCTTTTGTCCGTTTCAAAATCTGTATATGTGTTGGGAAATTCTACGTTTTGTTGTCTGTGTTTACACAAAATTTTCAGGTTAACAGCCACATGTTGTAGCTGTTTGTTTGTGCTCTTGTAAATATTGATTGGAATACTTTGCAGGAATTGTCATCATTGCGTCTAATGGATATTGGTCACCTCGCACCAACAATGTTAGTTTTCTCTTTCAAGACTTGCTACCAGTTGGTTTCGTACATATGTTTGTAAACAAACGAAATCCAACACCAAGGAATACGCTGAATTTTTTTTCGGATCAATTCTTACAGCAACCCATCTACTTTTGTGTTTGTGTTATTTGTTTTGCACAAATTTTGAATGGCCTCGCTTTGCATCATCTGCATGTGAACTTTTGTTTCAATTACGTCCATTTGATTACAACTCTTCCCTGTTTTCTATCAAAAAATATGCATATACGTGGCAACTGTACTTTTTGTTGTAGTCAACTTATAACTTTACTGAACTTACATAATCTCAATCAATTGACATTACAATATTTGTTATAAAAATCACAAACGGCATTAGCAATTTGACCAAAATTGTCCAGGAAATTTAAAATGGAGTGTCAGAATTGAGGGAGTTTAAAGTGCATCGATTCAAATTAGACAACGGACAAAATGTGTTCACCACCCCTGTAATTTTCCCTTCAATCTAATTTGTATGATTTGCTCTTTCATAAAGGGGAAGGAAAAGATTGAAGACAATTGCTGAACAACATATCCAAATGTCTGACACTATCGCTAGGTCTTGTCGAAAGCGACTAGTTGCACCATTCATTTGTTACAGGTACTAGTTGTTCATTTTGACAATCTGGAATTACATTTTTTGTAGTGAAACTACGTGCCTTGGCAAAATTCAGTTTGTGATGTTTGAAATTGGTTTCATTCTGCATGTCTGAAACTGTTTAAATTGGTGTCGATTCAGTCCCGGATGTACGAAAGGAGTCTTATGCGGATTTCGGGGCCAGCTTGACATAAATACTTGCATATATATATATATATATGTGTGTGTGTATTCATATTTAAGATTCAATGATGATAAGCTTCACGATGCTTGCATGCAGCCGGCAACAATTCAAGGAAATGCAAGGGCCAGACAACACTCGACGAAAAATGACGAGTGTCGAAATCTGTATTCTCTATAATACGCTATGATGGAAACACATGGCTGGGTTGCTATCCACACGTTGTATTCAATGGTCGTAGTGGGCTTGTGATTGTTTCACGTTTGTAGGATTGTAGCATGTAATAATGTCACCTTCCTATTGTTTTCGTAAATTTCAATTCGTTGTAAAAGTCGAGCTATGTTTTGTCACTGACTTTTTCTTGCAATTGTTATTTGTATTTGCAATCTTATTTAATTACCAACAATGCACGCGGATTGCATTTGGCATAAAGTTGTAGTTATAGTTATTTTGGACTCATAGTTGTTACTTGTCTTGTATGTCTGTTACTTTCGTGGTTAAAGAGTAGAAAGGAGATTAGGGAAAGGTGGAAGACACTCCCTTCTGATGAGAAAAAGAGGTTTGCGGAATTGGCTAAGGTGAGCGTCGAGGAACACGCCAAAGTAGTACCATGTGCATCGAAGTCTAAAAAGGTCATTACGTACTTCATGTTTTCGTAAATGCATTTGGCTAGGTCCTGCTTTACTGACATTGTTGGTTGTATTTTTGTATTAATTTAAGGGTACAAAATGTGTAGGGTAAAAGGCAACTTCGCATATCATTAAAGTCAATTGTTGAGCTAGTTAACCGGTTCAACGAAGCACAAAAGCAGGCAATCATTGACATTGGGTTTGCTGGCCTCCTGGGGATGAAGTGTACACGTATAGATCACGACTTGTGCGCATGATTGGTACAAAACTTCGATCCTAACAGTAGTTCATTGAATGTTCATGGTCATCAACTCAGGCTCACCTGTAAGGCAGTTAATGTTTTATTGGGAATACGGTGTGAAGGCGATGACGTGCAGTTGGCTGGGTCATTAGAAGCATATCCCAATATCTACGATGAGGTTGGAGTTGTTAACGGAGTCATTCCTTTGAACAAGTTGAGACTTTATCTAACCGAGACTGAAGGTGCGGAGGACGAGTTTCAGAGGAAATTTGCGCTGTACGTCTTGGGGGCTATGTTGTGTCCTACCACAATGACCGCCTTGAATCCATCGTTCATTCATGCCATGAAGGACGTGAATGGTATACGAGCTTGTAATTAGGGAAAGTTGACACTGCAATTCCTTCACAACGGTGTTCGCAAGTATAAAGGTCATCGCGGTGCAACTGGATGTGTTTTCCTGCTAATGGTATGCCAATAACTCAATTGTTTTTTCTATTCCCCTGTTCATATGTTTCATGCATTGTTCTGTCATGGTTTAACAAATTGGCCTTAATTGGGACATACAATGTTACCTGCTTTGTGAGTACGACAAATAACACTCTTCCTGACCAAGTATGGTACTCGCAGAAATATATTTTCCGTCATGAATTTAAGAACAAAGAGTACATGGCAAAAAGTATGACGGACCTCAATGGAGGAACCAATTTGCCTACGTTACGAAGAGGGAAACATAATTGATTGATCTTCATCGGTTTGGAATAATCAATCAGACACAGAATGACAGAAGAAATATTATACACATTTGTAGGCAGAGTTGAAGAAGAATATACAAAAGAAACCTTGATAGGACCATTACCAAACCAAATGTATTGATTATGGGAAAGGTCTTTTGGGTTGCAGCCATTCATATATACAAACATGTACATAACTTTTTTTTCTTGATTTCATCAATAAAGTCCTTGGTTTGCTGTACATTTTTTTTCCCAAAAAACATTGCATGATATGTGCCTATAAAGTTGACGGCATTGTAAACAAAATCGGTATTCTATGTACGTTCCGCTACAAAATTTAGAAGAATGAATGTCATTGTTACTGAATATAGTTGATTTTTGTGGGAAGAATAAATTAATTATGGTGTGCCCCTTAATGTCCACAGCTATTGTACCTTGATTGTGTTTGTCTGAGATCGACAAGTATGTTGGCTACAACGCGGTCCATGCCTCAGCTTCATGATTGGGGTGATACCCAAATACGGGAGACGCTGTGACGTATCAGAAGGAAGCAAAATTTCCCAACAATTGCGGTAAGCACTCCAGCCACTGTGCACATTTCACACCATCAGCCCACTTGTCTTCAACATACAATGTTAGACTTCATTTATGCGTTTCTATGATTAGGTGGAGTTTGATTACAGTAACGACGAAAGCGACGCCGATGATGCCGACATTGATGCATGCCATGTCGAGAACCAACAAAAAGGACAGTACAATCAAGTCCGTATGAGCAATTTAGAGTCCGACATTCGCGAACTGAAGGAAATGATGAAGCAAGTTCTCCACAACCAAACAGATTTAATGGAGATGTTGCGACATTTCCAAGGCAAGCAAGTTGTTGACAATGACAACGTAATCTATCCAATCATTACGCAATTTTGACACAGTTGAGCCACATCATTTGAAGATGATTTATAAGACTAAGTTCACGAATGTGTATGTATGATTAGGTAGAAGGCAATGATGTGTGTATCATTAACCTCTCCTCCAATGTTGCTAAACTGAAGAAAATGCTGATGCAACTGCTTCAACGTTTCAGTTTGGGCTGCAACGAACTGTTCACTGAATAAACCAATTTAGGTGAATTGAAGAAAATGCTACACCACCTCATCGAAGGTATATTCTCTAGACCACAACCGACAGGCGTGAACAAACAGGGTGTGGACCCTGCTGTTGGAGTCGAGGCGCATGACGATGGCGTGGTCAAACCATCTGACGAAGTTAACCCAATGGAGTGTAATATTTCAGATGTACAAGGGGTGGATCACCAACAACAGAATTTGAAGGGAACCTTGGCAAGGGACAGAAGTCATTTCCATGATGGGCATAAGCTAAACATCGAAGAAGGTGGGGACAACCAGAAGAAAGGAGGCCTTCAGTCGGGGGAAACATATGAAACTGAAGATAAATACAGTCCTGACCTTCAGTCAGTGGGCGTGAAGAACGTGGCGTGCGATATGCATACTTCTCCTACTAAGCTTGGCCAACCATTAGGAGTAATTGGAATCGTTAAAGGAAGTGCAAAGGGAAGAGGAAGAGGAAAAGGAAAAGGAAAAGGAAAAATGCGCGGAAGTGGAGTTCAAGCCACTAAGGTCGGGGATATGCAATTGTGCATCGATAGCAAAACAAATAGTGGAGTTGACGACATCAGTTCACCTGTGGATGTTGATGGTGTGAATAAGGTGAACAAGGTACAAATACTGCCTTTAATGCCCCACAAGTTCTGAATAGCCAATTCATGCCCACATCAATAATGTGAATCACTAATTTTACAATCATCTGTGTTGTATTGTACTAGTTGTCAAACAATTGCATGTTTGCAGCTATGACTGCTGGCATATGTTTGTACACATTTGTGACAAACTTCGCACCAAACATCACAAGTTGGGAAAACTCTGAGGTTCACAGTTTATACATCATTTCACGTTATTTTTTATGACTACCGACTTTGTAATGTAAGCTTCAATTTTTTTTATGAAATGTGTAGTGTTAGTTGGCTGTTTATTTTTGTAGGACTCGTTGAGGATGTTGGACAGCGAAGGGTTGTTATTGGAGGAGGAACAAAAACTTCTCCACTATGTATTTGACGATAGCAAAAATGAAATGTATTGTTTTATTTAGTACTTGCAAATTTTAAATGACAGTCCACTGTGAAATAAATATCGTTCTAAGGATCATTATTGCTTGTAGGGACATTGTTGTTTCTATGAATCTTCATGGACGGGCATGTGAAGTTGGTACCCGGCGTGACATGCGCACGCTCAAACCAGGGTCGTGAGTGTTGGCTGCGCACATATGAATCTGCGTTTTTCAGTAACCCTGAACTCAGAAACCTTTCTAATCAACTTGCCTTGTGTCTTACATACAATGTTCCAGCCAATCAACTTGGTGGTGGTGCAATTGACTAATTGACAGAGGGATTTACACAATGATAGGAGGCATACTGATTGGTTCTTTCCCGTATATCTGTCGATAAGTAAGTGTTTAAAGCTACGTTGTGTTTTGTGTATGACATATTTTGACAAATGTTTCCGTCAATGACCTTTATGCATTACACATGCAGACTTTGATTCTAAATAAAGATACGCAACCTCTGTACCATGAAAATATCGTCACATCATTTTTCGGACATGACAGATACACTGGTGCGATTGATGCATACCAGAGGGTAATATCAATGTTCATCCCGTTATATTAAAACGAAAATATGAAAGCCATTACATGTTTACATGGCCTCTAAACAAGGTCTGCTCTTGTGTTTGCGTGTAAATTTACATGCCTTTCAATTATAGATGAGTGCATTGGTTGTGCGTTAAAATTGATATGGTGGACCGTGTAGCCTACCTATTTGACTCATTCTTATCTAACCGATCGAACAAAAAGAAGCTAAATGCGGCAAAAATTTTGGTATGTCCTGGTGCATTTTTCAACACTACAACAAACTTGAACATCCTTTACATAAACCAACTTCAACCTTGTGGAACAAGTTCAAACTATGCACGACTTTCTGCAACTACACTTTGGAAATGATTATGGTACAGACGTGCATAGCTTCCACCTCCGCATGTTAGATGAGAAGCCAGTACAACAACTGGACGAGTAATCCGCAATCCCTCCCTCACATTAATGTGTATGCTGCATGATTGACTTAACGAACCTACTGACATTGATGACAAATTTAATGTGAAATTATTTTTGTAGCACGTTTGACTATGGGATGTTCGTCATCAAATTCATGCAACAACCTGATTTAAGCCCCGATCCACACAAGGTACATTCTACCGCTTCATTTCCATTTGTCAATCAAATCCTTCCTTGTATGTCCGGCAATTTTAACTCATTTGTCTTATGATCTTTCTATACAAAGTTTCATCCCTCTGTGCTTCGTAAGTTGTTGGCTGACATCGTTATGGATGTCCATAATGCAAATATCACATAGTATCGGGAGTGCCTTCATATGAGCAATGCCACAAGCTAGGCCAGTGATGGAAATGGGCTGCCAGTACGCCAGTAATTTGGGTGGCAACAAGACTTCACTAATTTTTTATTCTTTCATTTCAATATGAATGTTAATTATGACTCCCCAGTATTGTTTTTGTTGGACAATGTAAAGATAGACTAACTGCAAAGTACTATTTTGTTTACGCATGTTTCTTGTTCAGATGAATGCGACTGAAAAAAATATAATTTACGGCTATTTTTTTTACTCATATTTGGAGCAATGTACTTGCTGCCCAATTTGTCAGCATAACTTTGATGTCGCAGCTGTAATAAAAAATAATTTGAAATTTTTCAAAATAAATAAAAACTAATATAATTACAAAATGAATTTATAATGAAATTTTGTTACTGGCTGCTGTCATAGTTGTATTTTTTATTTGTTACCGAAATGAATTTATAATTTAATTACAAAAAAGAAAAAATTAATTTTCAGAAATGAAACCAACCACATTATGAATGAAAACTCAACTCTTTGTAGGTAAGTTATATATCAGCCCATTAGCACATATGACTCCACCCAAAACAAAAAATGCAACGTCTTACAGGAAATGTTAAAAAAAAAAACAAAACTACATATCTAGTGCATCATCAACAGCATCTTCTGAAGAGTTTTCCGTACTGTCTGATTGACTGTCCTCATCCATTGTCTTATCAGACTTTGCTTCGTCCGCCGCCAATTTCTCATCGGTCAACCAATCACGTTCTGCTTCATAGCGCCGACTTGCCGCTCCAAACTTGACAACCGTGTGTCCACTTCATTCAGCCTTTCGTAGATATCTTGCAACTGCTGCAATACAGGAGCAACATGTGCTTCAACAATAGCTTCAATCTTGTTCGAATCAGACATTTTGTAAGAATATGTGTATGGTTTATTTATTTACTACTTTTTTAAAGAAATGTATAGATTCATAATATTACACAACACTATGCTATAACTATTTGTAAGATATGGTACATGACTTGTATGTTTTCAGAAGACCTCATGCATTGTGACATACATTGTATTAATTTCTCAAACTGGCCAAATTCATCTTGCACAAATTCGTTCCTTCTTGCATACACCAAGTCATCCGTTCAGTACCCCTAGTCGTCCATTATATGGCATTTCTAACACACATGCATTGTACCTTCCATCAGTAATATCCCACTGTCATTGATTTCCACACCCACAGTTTATCATACATTCACATTCGTCATTTGTATTTGTGCCCCAACCCAACTTTTGGTCTACCTCAACCCAATTACATGTCTACTCATCCATAAGCTTAGCAAAATTCCTCTTATCAGATACATATGCTTTTCCAACTACACCGAACCTATTAAATGAAATATTCAAAATAATTAATTTGTTTTTACTCAGTTTGCGTAGGTGTTGCCACCAAACAACAATAACTATGTTCACATCTTTAAACCTACCACCAACATATTAATGACTACGGGTTTAAGGTAATTTAACATTTACAACCAACCACAAAAAAGTTTGCAACCAGTGTTGTTTCCTTTGCATTTGGTCTTGTTTTTGCATCCATATATTCTTCGTCAACCTGCGAAAACAAAGTTGGACTCAATCAACAACGGTCACACCTATGGATGTACACCACGGTAAACGTGGTCGTGGACAATCACTTGCAAGGACTGACAGCTCCCGACCGAAGTCACCAGAATTGGATTATGCAGGTGGGTATATCGATTCCTTCGGTGATCGACGTTTCTTTGAAACAAGATTCCCACTGTGGAGTTTTGAACCTCTACGGGATTACGATTGCACCCCAATACAAGATGTTATCCTTGGGAAGTATTTTGAAATTCCAGTTTCACTGTTTTCCAAATGAGTTCAGTGTGAACACCACTATCGATGTGTTTTTGTCAAGGTTACTAAAGCCCGATTAGTTGAAATGCAGCGGCAATTCCCTCATGTCAGCGAGTCCCAAGTTAGGCATCGTTTGTAAAGTGAGATTGATCAAATGACTCGTCGACTCATTAGGCACTCACGCATAGAGGACGCAAAGGCAGAGCTGAAGATACATGGATCGAACCCGGCATCTGCGATCAAGGCTATAATGGAGGATCCTGCACTGGTGTCGGACCCTGACCTTTCGGATTACTCAGACTCCAAGGTTGTTGATTTGAGCGAGGACTAGGAGACCTCCACATGTGTATGACATAGTAAGCGTAGTGTTGTAAGATGCCATCGTGGTGCGAAAAAATACGACTTAGAAACTAACAAACCGTCAAACTCTGCTAACCATTTCAACGGTGCATGCGTTAATGTCTTCATCATTTCCGCTTTGTTGAAGGTATTTTTTTGGGTCACTGTCATCGACTAAAAGCTGTCTTATGATTTTTGTTGGTACGATGACAAGGTAATTTTATTGTAATGTCATTGACCGATATCAGAAGCTATCATTAACTTATGTTTTGTTGATTACTTCATGTTTTGTGAATCGTTGAATATGGACAATAAGGTTTAGTGTCAGAATCATTGAATGGAATCACAAGCTGTAATTGTAAAAAAAATTGTGCACCACCGGCCAATGGTCTCAAATTGTACACTCTAACATCAATATGGGCACAAATGTTTTGTTTTTTCAAACACAACGGTTGTATGGAAGCATACCCTGTGGGGTCAACCTGTGCATTAGCAATTTTTCTCCCATTGTGCATTGTTATGAATTAATCAACTCCCCTTCAAACAAAAAAATATACAATAGACCATTCAGAAACAGGGTATTGATATTCATTAATGAAGAAGTCAGCATAATGGTGAAGAAATGTACCACGCATTCTATGCAATACAAAAGAAATTGCAAAATACACTAGTTTAAGATATGGGGAAGGGAATGGCTAGAAGCTAGAGGACCCCATTATGATTGAGCAGCTGCGAGCATAGCTTGGGCTTGGGCTTGGGCAGCTATAGAACCAAAGCATCAAAACCCAGATCTGCCAATTCTGCTTTAAACTTGCTAACAGATAATAGTTGAGGCCACAGATAAGTGACAAATAGATACTAATTGACAGATAATAGATCTGCCAAATCTGTTCATTACAAACAAACCTGCAACAGATAACAGAAGTTATTCATTACAACAAAAATTCATGCACCCAGATAACAGAACCTGCAACAAATAACAGGCCACAGATAAGTGACAAAGCACCCACAAAATTCAGTCATCCACAAAGCATCCACAAAATTTAGTCACATAACATCCACAAAAATGAATTCACCTAGCATCCACAAAATTCATCCACAGATCTGCCAAATAGCATCCACAAAGCTCTAACAATGAGACCAATGTTTCCCAAAATTCATTCGATAATAACATTATAAGTTACATCATAATAACTTATAAAATTCACTCCGAAACCTTTCATTCCATAATAAAATTCATTCCACAAAGCTATTAAGTAAGTTACATAAGTTACATCATAATAAAATTCATTCCATAAACATTAGTTACATCATGAAGTACAATACAACCAAAACTGGTACAAACTTCCATTCAATTTCCCAAAATATAAAAAAGTACAAAAGGTACATAATCAAGTACAAAATGATAGAAAATATAATGAAATACACCATCGCTTTGATATTATTTTCTATCCTTTCAAGCCTTCGACCATGGTTATTTTGCAAGTCATCAAGCCTCGTCCTTACCTCGTTAAAGTCTTCTACTATTATAGCATCACAAGCTCTAGTGTTGGAACGGATTGTGGACGTAACGTCTTCATCATCTTCAGCCACGAACTTGAAGTAATTGCAATGGGGAGTGGGAGTGGTACTCTACAATGCATGACAATCAGTTAGTTGAATACGACAAATATTAATGTGACTAGTAAAGGATTAAAATTTCCAATACATACTTACATATTTTGATGGGCAAACAAAGAACAAACGCCTTTCATTGTTATTCTCATTGGTTCTTACAATATGTATGGCAGCGGTTCTTCCACAATTGCACATCATCGGTTGTAATCTTATGTTGCTAATGTTAGAAGAATAAGCCATTTTTTAAATCTGCATACATGAGAAATTTGTAGTGCTCTGCTATGCTTGTGTTTGATAGGGTTAATAGCAGTTCTATTTGAATTTGAGGGACAGAGTGTGTCTTTACTGAAAACATCTATTTGTTCAAACTGCCATGTTTAATAGCATTTGAACAGAGGTTACACAGACTAAACTGTTAACAACATTTGAACAAACAACGCAGTTCAATGTCAGTCATTTTCTTCAGTTTCAAACATAGCATTTGTGATTAATTACACACATGTTACACACAGCATTTTCAAACTGAACAAACATGGCAGTTTTACAAACATATCAGTTCAATGTCAATTCAATTATCAATCACACATGTTACACAACTATTATCATCAAATCATACTGAAGTGAAATGATTATGGGCAGATTGTTGGAGAGTGTGATTCAACTAATAGTTATCAAACTGAAATAGTTATCAACAAATCACACGTGATTTTGAACAAAGCACAATGAATACTCATCAACAAATCAGTAATAGTTATGAACATTTCAGTTCAGTTTGATAATAGTTATCAATGTTGATAATAGTTAATTCAATTCACGCAACTAACATATTAGTTGATACCAGTTCATTACAACAAATCATGTGTGATTGACAACAAATACACCAAAATTCAATTATCAATCACACATTGAAAATTACACAACTATATGCATTTGTTCAACTAATTATCAATCTGCATAATCATACTATGTTCTGCAAAGATGTGATCATTTCATTTTATGTTCGATCACTTTCTACATAATCATACTACGTTCTGCAAAATTTATACTTTAACTCTAAAAGGTAAATGCATATATGTTCCTCACAATATGTTCCACATTTATCAATCATACCATTTATGTATCTGCATAACAGTAATTTTCAAAGCCCTAATTTTCGACGCCCTAATTTTGAATCAGTAATTTTGAAAGCCCTAATTTTGGAAGCCCTAATTTCCAAATTTCAAATCTTTTTTGTCAATCACAACCCTAACTTTTTTATTTCAGTGTTTGGATGACGAACCTGGTTCATCTATGGCCTGAAAGCCCAAGTTCTCCTCAACAAATTCCTTCGTTACAGCCGATGGTGGTCACGGTGGAGCTATGGTTTGCGAAGCCGAGAAAATGAGGGGTACAGCGGTGGATTAGGTTTACGAGTGGATCGTCGTCGAGAGTGGTCGCCGGTCAGGCCTGGTTCGGTGGAGGAGGAGTGAGTGTGAGAGTAAGGGGGAGTGAGAGTGAGATTGAGGTGTATACTCTGTATAATCTGTATAGCAGAGTGGGAAAATGAAAATTTGTATTTCTTTATTTTAATTTTCACTAAAAAAATGAAAAAGCCAACAACTCAAACAAAAAAGTCAAAGATTTTATTTTTTCTCTACTTTTTGCATATCTTTTCGTAAAAAACCAAAAAGTCGTCCCAAACATACTAGTTTTTTCTAACTCATATTTTAGCCAAATAGCCAAAAAATTTGTAAATCAGCCTGTTCCCAAACGAGCCCAGTCTCCACTTTAGTCATGACGCAAGCTAGATTGTAATCTATCGGACTATTAGTCCTGGGATACATTGTTCTGAGATTATTTTGTTGGACTAAATTTGTATCTTATGTTTGTTTAGTCATGGGATTAGATGTCTAGATTGGACTATTTTTAGTTATCTAATGTTTGTTTGAAATATTATGGAGAAGGATAAATGCTCAAATAACTATTTTATTTTTTTCTAATTGTTTGCTAAGTAATAGCATGGAGGGTAAAATGGACATTTCACAAAATAATCCCATGGGATACCAATCCCATGATTTCTATCCCACCTCCTCCCATGGGATAAGATAGTTCCATATTTGTGGGACTAATAGTCCGGGGGGACTATTAGTCCGAAGTAAAAAAAATAAAACAAATAATGGACTATTAGTCCGGTGGGACTAATAGTCCAATCCCACTCCCTAATCCTTCAAAACAAACACACCATATGTCTATTAAAAATCATGTTCATCGGATATCGCTAACTATATGATCAAATCTGTTTTGTATAAAAATAAAAGATGGTGTTATAGTTAACGGTTGAAAGAAAACTACTCCGATCAGATAGCTATCGATATCCGATCAACGTGATTTTTCATAAGCAGGTAGTACTCAACGAGTTGTACACATTTAACGATTCATATTATCAAAACGGTTCCCATGATGGCCCCCACGGGCCGAACAACAATGTCCAATGCAATGCCCAATATTTGTGTATTCGGAATACGTTGGGATTATGATACCCTCCATAGATGGGATTAGTAGTCCCCCATTGGAGATGGTATTACATATATATGTATACCCTTCACATTTGTTTATTACATATATATATGTATATATATATATCGACAAATTCTGTCAGACACGAAAATTAATACACCCTTTAATCCATCCATTGTATCATCATTCACACAGTTTGCCCTCTTTCTTTGGACTGCATAAGCGGGGATTATAATCTACCAGATTATTAGTTGTGCGATACATTGTCCGTCGACCAGTCGATTCGGGTGTATTTGTATCGTATGTTTGTTTACTCATTGAATTAGATGCGAAAATTGGAGTATTTGTAGTGAATTGTTTGGACGGACTGGATAAAGGGGGATTGTAATCCATCGGACTGTTAGTCTCGGGATACATTGTCCCCGGACTATTTGGTTGGATTGGATTTGTATCCTATATTTGTTTAGTCATGGGATTAGATGTCTGGATTGGACTATTTTTAGTGAATCCAATTTTAATTTATTATTTTCAATTAAATTAAATTTATAATTTTTATTTTTTATTTAATATATAATTTTAAATTAACGACAATAAAAAATAATTTTATTTAATATATAAATTAAATTTTCAACAACACAAAAAAATTTAATTTATAAGGCCATAATTTATAATTTATTATTTTTAAATAAATTTGTTTTATAATTTATATTTTTTATTTAATATATAATTTTAAATTAACAACACTAAAAAAATAATTTAATTTAATATGTAAATTTAATTTTTTAACAACACTAAAAAAATTAAATTTATAAGGCCATAATTTATAATTTATTATTTTTAATTAAATTAAATTTATAATTTATAATTTAAAATTTTTATTTAATATATAATTTTAAATTAATAACACTCAAAAAATAATTTATAAATGTTCAAAAGACTATTTTACCATTTTCTAATTGTTTGCTAAGTAATAGCATGGGATAAAATGGACATTTCAGAGCCTAATCTGATGGGATACCAATATTATGGAAACAATCCCACCCCCCATGGGATAGGATAGTCCCACAAATATGGGACTAATAGTCCGGGGGGGACTATTAGTCCGGAGCAAAAAAAATGAAACAAACAATGGACTATTAGTCCGGTGGGATTAATAATCCAATCTCACACCCTAATCCTTCAAAACAAACACACCCCAAATGTTTGGTTCGACGGACTGGATAAGGATAAATTACAAATTTATATTTAATTCATAATACTAAATTTGTAATTTATAATTCATAACTGAACAGCACAAAAAAATTAAATTCATAGGGCCATACAAAATTTAATTTTTAATTTATAGGCCAAAAATTTAATTTAACGTTACCTTACCTTACGCTACGCCTCGTTTGTGAAAAATAAACAAAAACCAAAAAAACAAGCAAAAATAATTAATAAGATAAAATGGCACGTCAAACCTATAATCAGTGCAAATTTAAGTCACATCATCTTATTTAAGTCACATCACCTCTCACACACATCAATTCAACCCCAACCCAAACGGAACCCATATTTCACAAGGAGTTGTTTGAGATGTCCTAAATAAGTGCACTTTTTGACTTTTTAGACTAAAAAATTGAGAAAAAAAAATATTGTTGTTTGGGTTAACTTTTTGACTTTTTATGAAAAAATGTATATTAAAAAATTGTATAAATTAGTGTGTAGAGAAAAATTGAGATTGGGAGTTGTGCAGCTGTAATTTTTGACTTTTGGTGAATAGTGATAAGTTTTTAACTTTTTTGAGTAACTTTTTGACTTTTTGACTTTTTGGCCACATGCCAAACTTGGCCTTAGGGATTGTTTGGGATGTCCTAAATAAGTGCATTTTTTGAATTTTTGGACTAAAAAGTTGAGGAAAAAAATATGGTTGTTTGGGTAAACTTTTTGACTTTTTATGAAAAAATGTGTATTAAAAAATTGTATAAATTAGTGTGTAAGGAAAAATTAAGATTGAGAGTTGTGCAGCCATACTTTTTGACTTTTTGTGAATAGTGATAACTTTTTAACTTTTTAAGTAAGTTTTTGACTTTTTAGCTTTTTGGGCACATGCCCAACTTGGCCTTAATGGATAGTGTCACGTACGTTTCCGTTTCCCTCCCAAATTTGGAACAAAAACCAAAGTTGGCAGACAAAGCCTATGAAATCCCACAGAGGCAGTACTTTTCATGATGACCCACATGCCGTAGCCTTTCTAATCTCACCAACTCATTTTCATTTCCCACATACAATTTCGGCAACTTTGTTGTCCCTCCTTCTATCTGCATTTCGGTTTTGCTATCTATCTCCAGTAACACACTCTCTGTCTCTCTGTCTCTCTGTCTCTCCATTTCGACTGCGCCAGCTCGCCGACGGTAACACTCACCATTTTCTCGAGCATGTGTAAGTCTGTCTATTTTTTCTTTCGGAGCACATTATTATTATGACTTGTTGTGTTCCACTCGCACGACATTACCATTTCTCAACTATTAAACTGTTTCTCGTTAGGTCATTGAAATCATACGTACGATTAGGTACACAAACTACACGGGTGACAAACTTATATTGCCATTAAGGAGTTCCATAGTGACAAACGGTCTTGGTTGAGCAGTGTAGCTGGTTTTTTATTTCTCTGCATGAATGTTTTGCGTATGGGTGCTCTTGGGTTGAATGTCCCATGTGGCCCTGTTTGAAGTGTGCGTATTGGTTGTTGTTTCTGGCTTGAAGTCGTCAATACTATAAAACGAGTACAACATATGGCCAATTACTTTTCGTAAAACAGTGGCATGCCATATGTGCATAAATTAACGACAACATATCACACTTGAACAATAAACGGAAAGTACTACTCGTACAATGTACGTACGACTGAATGGTCCATTCATTATAGGTTGTTAACAGTGAATTTCATTTTGTTACAATTTGGGAGTAACGTTCTTTGTGCATCCTTATTAATATTGCATGAAATTCTTTGCAAGAATTATCGTAATTGGATATGGGCGATATGTCAAACAATGCGCAGCAACTGTGAGTTTATGTCGTTCACTATTTCATACAATTAGGTTTGCAAGGATATGTTCCCTGTACGTACTAAATTCCACGGTTTGTTCGCGTAGGACATATTGTGGCGGTATGTACTGTCATCAGGAGGTTGTGCGATTTGAGTTACACACATTTGCGATAGCCTCAAATTGCACCATGAATTTCGTGTAATGGATTAAAACTCTGTCCATTTCTTAGCAGAATATGTGCACATACAGCACATGTCGCGTATTCTGCGAAGAGAAATTGTGAAATCCATAATTGACTGAGTTATACTAAACCACTTCAGTTAATAATTTTCGGTCACAACGGAAAATGACATTACCAATTTCACGAAAATGGCACAACTTTTCAAATGACAAGGCAAGATTGACTGCCTTTAAAGTTAACCGACGAAGATGATAGAATGCATAAAACGTACATACCACCGATGTAATTTGGCCTTCAATAAAATTTAATTTACGCCGATATTTGTTACAGGCAAAGGAAAACATTGAAGCCAAGTGGCGAAGGTTCACGAATCAAAACGGTTGACATTACCGAGCTCCCTCGTCAAAAGCGGCCAGTTGGACCATTTATTTTTTACAAGTTCGATCCGTGTCCTTGAAAGCGGCTCACAGTATGAATCCCTCTCGTCAGAAATGGCTGACAGTATTTTTGCACAATTGTGCATTACATATTTTGTACTCATAGTTTGCGCCTGTGCAAATTTCACTTTGTACTCACAATAGATTAAGATTTTAGAGACCAAAAATAAGGGCCAAAATAATTTCTTACAAACCTAATTGTTGTTGCAGAAATTATGTGATTATTATATTTTTAGTAACGAAAATTAGACATTACTGATGCATTATTATGTAGTTGGGACCAAATTTGTTTGTGTCACAAATTGGTCCCTAAATGTGAATGGTTGCGATTTATGTACATAAATGTATATATATCCATCCATATCTAACATATACTTACGCCGAAATTCACAATAGTTGTAGCCAGCAACAATTCAAGGAAAGACGAGAAGCAGACAACCTCGGACAGAAAATGGTTAGTGTACAGACATGTACTAAGTAGGGTACAATGATGGAAACACGTGACTACTGTGATAGCAAAGTATGGACTTCTATTCCATGCGCACACCATTCATGTGCTTTTATTGTGTTGCATTCAGCGATTTCTAGTAGTCATAGATGCCATATTGCATGTTCTTATAAACTCCAATTATTTGTAAAAGTCCATGTTCGTTTTTATTTCAAATGTGTGCGAAATAGTAATTTATATGTGCAATTATATGTAAATACCACAAAATGTGCACACATTGCAAGTGATACAACTTCTGGTGACAATTATTTTGGACTTACAGTTTTTATTTGTCCTGTATGTGCGTCATGTTGGTGTAACACTTACAGAGCCGAAAGGATATTGGGGAAATGTGGAAAGAACTCCCCTGTGATGAGAAGAAGAGGTTTCAGGACATGGCTAAGGCAAGTGCCAAGGAACTGGCGAAGAAGTTGAAAAGAAATCTGCAAAGGTACTTACGTACTTAATGTTTTCGTAATTGCATTTGGGGAGGACCTGCTATCGACACAATATTGGTTAAATTTGTGTATTAATGTTCACGTTAATAACATTGCAGAGTAAAATGCAAGTCCGCATATCATTGAAGGCAATTGTTGATATCGTGAACCGGTGTAACGAAACACAGAAGCAGGCAGTCATTGATATTGGGTTCGATGGCCTCCTCGGGTTAAAATGTACCCGTATAGATCACAACTTGTGCCAATGGTTGGTACAGAACTTCGATCCCGAGACGTGTTCATTGATTGTTCATGGCTGTCACCTGAGGCTCACCTGTGAGAAAGTGCATGTCTTATTAGGTATACGGTCAGAAGGCAACGACGTGCAGTTCACTGGTTCAATAGACGCATATCCCAATATCTACGAGGAGGTTGGAGCTGTTAAGGGAATGATTCCTTTGCACCAGTTGAGAGTTTATCTGACTGAGAGTGATGGTGCGGACGACGAGTTTCGGCGGAAGTTTGCGCGGTACGTGTTGGGGGCCATGTTGTGTCCTACCACAATGACCGCCTTGAGCCTATCGTTCATTCATGCCGTGAAGGACGTGACCGGTATGCGGGCATGTAATTGGGCAAAGTTGACACTGCAATTCCTTGCCAAAGGTGTTTAGAAGTATAAGATGAAAGGTCAGCGCGAGGCAACTGGATGTGTTTTCCTTCTAATGGTAACGTAATCGACCGTTGTTTGTTTGTACCATGCTGATTACATATTTCATCTATTGTTGTGCATATGGTTCAATAAAATGGCAGTCGTTGCGAAATACAAACTTACCTGTTATTGAACAGCATGACAAATATACTTGTATGGGCCACATTTTTGTAACCAGAAAGAGCTTATCTTTTTAACCGAAAAGCTGCATGGGAATTCTGCCATCGAGACACATAAACACATAGATATGATTGTGTTGTAAGTTGTATGCATTGTTAACGAATACGGATTATTTTGCTCGAAACTCTATACTAAATATCTTTTCCCCCTTATAATGCAGCTATTTTACTTGGATCGTTTTGCCCCTCCCAGTCAGAGTACGTCGGCTATTACACGCTCCATCCCTCGACTACATGATTGGGGTGATGCCGAAATACGAGAGATGCGGTGACATATGGGAAGGAAGCAAATGTTAGAGCAACATGAGGTAATCAACCCATTCGTTGTGCACATTTGACAGCATTGCCCCACCTGTGTTATGGAAACAGTGACAGACTGAATTTGTGTTCCTATGACTAGATGACAAGCAGTGAGAAACAGTGACCCATTCCTTAGCGTATGCCATATTTTAACTTTGTCCCTCCCTATTTACTCTCAAATACTCGAACTTTTGCGGGAAAAACATGAAGTTTCCATCTGGACAATATTGTAGCCTTACAAATTCAATTTTATGTACTACTTCCGTTATCAAATGAATTTTGGTTAAGCCCTGAAGTCAGATTTTTGGAAAAACTTGAAGATTTTGATTTTTTAACCTTGTAAAAAGGTCAAAAATTGTCATTTTGTTATTGTTAGTTAGTTTGTAATTGAAAGTTTGTTTTGTTTATCTAAATGGGAAAAGGTGAAGTGGTAAACATGGGATCGACTGTGAAGTTTTTATCTACACCAGATGAGCTTCATTTACAACAATTGTTTGTTCATTTCAGAAAAATAGAGTAATTAATTTTTATTAGATATATTTAATATGTAAGTTGGTACACATACGTTGTGTGCAACTTAAGAAAGCGGACCGAAACTTTACGATTCACAATAGAGATCGATTAACAATTCAGTACATTACCATTTTCATTCATGATTTGAATCCCGATTTGACAACTATGTTAGGTGGAGTTTCATCCAACAATAGAGGAAAACAACGACATTGATGACGCAATTGACGCACACCATGTCAATAACAGACAAAAACCACGGATTGATGAAGTTCGTTTGAGTAAGGTTGAGTCCGACATTGGTGAACTGAAGGAAACCATGAAGCAAGTGCTTCACAGCAATGCAGAAATAAGGGACATGTTGCTCAATTTCCGAGGGAAGGAAGTTGTTGACAATGCAAAGGTAAGCAAAAGCAATCAGTACACATGCTTCACACAGTTCACAAAGGTTACTTGAAGATGAAATATCATAGTAAGTTAATGTATGTGTTTGTGTGATTAGGTGGAGTCGACTGAAAGAAATTGTAACATTAACATATCCTCTAGCATTGGTGAACTCAAAGGAATACTGAACGAACTGGTTGTAGTTATATTGTCTGGGAAACAATCGTTTAATGAACAGAAAATTATTGCTGAAATGAAGCAAATGATGCAGCAAGTGCTGGAAGGTTTATCGGAAACAGCACAATTGCCTCGCGCAGAGGAAAAGGGTGTTGACCCTAGCGTAGGAGTCGAGTTGCATGACGGCGGCGTGGTTTTCCCAAATTATTATGGTAGCCCAAATGAGGGTAATCTTCAAGATTTACAGGAGGTGTATTGGGAGGACAATAATGTGAATGGAATGTTGTCCAATGAGATAATTGACATGCACGTTGGACAGTTGCGTACCGTCCAAGAAGTTGGGGACACGCACAACAACCGTGGCCTTGCCTTGGAGGAAACATACGCAAGCGAAGAAAGTAAATCTCTTTCGGTTCAGTTTCTGGCCATCAAGAACGTTGCAAAAGAGAGTTTATTTTCCTTTGATGATTTGCAAACCTTGCCACCAATGCGAGGAGAAGCAGGCAATGTGCATCCTTCTGCTGGTAAGCTTGCCCAAACATTGGGAGCGGGACAAATTGTAACAGGCAGACGAAAGGGAAGAGGTAGAGGAAGAGGAAGAGGAAGAGGTGTTGAAGCCACAGACGTAGGGGATACGCATTCGTGCAACTATAGCAAAATACGTACTCGACTTACTGTAGAAAAATTCCCAAGTCGCCACATCACTTCACCTTTCATATGTTTCATTACCAATTGATGCCGACAACATTACTGATCATAATTGAACCATTATTTGTGTTGTATTTTAATACTTGTCATTCTAGTGCAAGTTTGCACTAACAAATGTTGTACAATTGTCTTACAGATTTCGGACAAAGTCCTGTCCAAACTGCACAGGTTGGACAAGCGGTTTCGTTCAGAGGTTAGACATCGCTTCACCAATTTTAGATGCATAAGGATGTGTTATGTATTTTGTAAATTAATTTTCTGAACAGTGTTCAGTTAGTTAATTGTTTATATTAATAGGAGGAGTTGATGTTACTTGATTGTTTATATTGATAGAAAGACTTGATGACACTAGAAAGCAGAGAGGTTTTATCAACGGCCGAACACAAAGTTGTTGACTCTGTACTTGACGACAGGAAAAATGAAAGGTACGGATGAGTTTAGTACTCGCAATTAACCTGTTTCATAGTATTTGTGAAATAAGTTTGAATTCCACAATTTTTGATTGTGTATGATTTTGATGGGTTTATCCATGTCGTATGTAGGATTTTCTTTGAATTTAATGCAGTGGCGTAAGGAAAGATCACTTGCTAAATTTCCTGTCTGAAGTTTTGATCACTGCCTAAATTTCCTGTCTGAAGTTTTCTTCTCTTGGTCTTATCCTGTACACATGTAGCTATTGGGAAAATTGCAAATCACTGATTTTTTCATAAAATATTTACAAATTCATCGAAAACTTTATAATTTTACTTATGAAACTTAATAAAGTTTACCGATGATATGCAAATTTTTTTGAAAACTTATACTGAAGTGCAATTTTTCATAGCTATTTTCTTCTAGTCTGCTTACATTTTCCATTTTGATCATTTTGAGATATTGTTGGCTCCAATTTGTAAAATACATGTGTGTTTTTTTTTTTTTTTTTTAACTTGCTCACCTGTAAATGAGCATTTAAATTTTCACATATTATTTTAGCAAATACTATTGGACATGTCATAAGTTGTAATATCTAAAGCTTTTTCTTTTAATTTTGTTTTTTAAAAACTTAAAACTAATCTTAATTGGATTGGAGAGTAGTAGAATCAGGAATATCTGTCATACTTCTACAACAGAAAAAGCTAATCTTATGTTGTAGAGTTAAGCCAGATACGCTTAAGTTTTACTAGGCTGTAGGTTATTTCTTACTAGTTCATGTATACGTTTAATGTAGAGATATTGTCGTGTCTATGAATCTTCATGAAATGCCTTGCGAATGTACTACGTGACGTGACATGCGCACACTTAAACCAGGGGCATGGCCATCCGACACTGTAAGTCGTGGCATCTGACAATGTTATTTCCACTATATTTGCATAATGGACATTTCCATGTATGGACATTGTTATTTCGTATTACATTTAAACAAATTGCAAACCTTATTTCGCAAGTTGCCTCGTCTGTTACAATGTTCCAGCTAATCAACTTGGTCTTAGTTCAATTGACTAACGGACAGCGGCAAGTACACAAAGACAGAAGGCATACTGCGTGGTTCTTTCCAGTATATCTGTCGGTAAGTAAGTGTTTTAGGTCGGTTGTGTATTATAGAAGACATATTTTCAGAAAACTTTGGCTGACTGAACTTTACACACCAAACATGCAGACTTTGATACTAAATCAAAAAACTCAACCTCTGAACCATGAAAATATCATCAAATCATATTTTGGACATGATAGATATACTGGGGTGCTTGATGCATGTCAGAAGGTAATATGAATGTCCATCCTATTGAAGCGAGTAGATTTAATATGAACGTCGCTAATATGAATGTCGATCCCATTTACATGAATGCCAATGTAAATATGAAAGTGCGTACATGTTTGCATGCCCTCTAAACAATGTCGTCATTTGTGTTTATGTGTAGATTTACATGTCTTTCAATTATAGAGGAGTACATTGGTTGTGCCTAAAAATAGATATGGTAGAGGATGTGGCGTACCTATTTGACTCATTGACATCCGCCACACTAGACACCAACAAGCCAAACGCGGCAAAAATGTTGGTATGTCGTGCTAAATTTCAGAAATCTACGTCCACACTGTCACATCCTTCACATAAACTAACTGTGTCATTCTGCAACAGGTTCAAACAATGCATGCCTTACTGCAACTACAATTTGGAAATGAATATGATGTAGACGTGCATACCTTTGACGTCCGCATGTTAGAAAAAAGGCCATTACAACAGCTGGACAAGTAATCTACAAACCCTGCATCACATTGACTTCACTCCTGAATCACTCATTTCACGAACCTGCTTATATTTACGAGAAACTGAATGTTACATTTCATTTGTAGCACTTTCGACTGTGGAATGTTTATGATCAAGTACATGCAGCGGCCTGATATACCCAGCGGTCCACACAAGGTACATTCTACCGCTTCATTTCCAATTGCGTCATAAATCCGTTTATTTCCTACTGCTGTAACTGTACCTGATTTGTGTTATTCACTTTCTCTACATAGTTTCATCCTTCTGTGCGTCGGAAGTTGGTGCTTGACTTCGTTATAGATGTGAATAATTCAAAGATGGGCGAGTATCCTTCGTGCATGTGATTGATTGCAATTACAACACATAGGGCAGTGATTTTATCATGGCCTACTAGTACGACAGTAATTTTGATGACCAACCACAACTGGATTACTGCATCAGCTTGTCGTGACAACTTTTTAGGTCGCAGCTGTGATAATACTAATTTTCCACGCGTATTGATTGTATACATAATTCCAATGTTTGGAGCTAGAATAAACGAGGGAAAGTAATAATGTTTGTTTGCTTTTATCGTGGCCTGTACGTAATGTGATACACATAATTCCAATGTTATGGGTACATAACAAACAATGCAATGTGATATTTGCCCAAATGAATATAGTAATGTTTGTCCAATGCAATGTGATATGTGTCCAACAAACAATGCAAGTTGAAAGTAGTAATGTTTGTTCGCTTTTACCACATGAATTATATTTGTTCGATTTTTTTGAATGCCATAATTTTATCCAAAACAAAGCCAAAAAAATCCCACAGAACAAACAAATAGCAGTGACTATAATGCACCAACAGGGGTCCACCTGTCCACAGGAATTCATGTGGTAAACAAACTGCTGTAATTCTCCTGTCGACCCACCTTACTATTATGTTTCCAACTGTCCCTGCACATTGTGGACTTCACATCTTCAGGTCAACCTCTGTATTCTGCCAATGACTGTTTCTGCAATCCACCAAGTTAGTCCATGCAATATCCTCATAACTGCTGCACCATGTGAGCCCTCACGTGCAGTTAAACTAAACCCCTTTCATATGTGTAACTGATGGACTCTGACGTTGACTTTCGCACATGTCATGTTGTGGTTGATCCACGTGTGAACAGGCACAAACAAGTAAAAATTTTAAACTGCAAACATGCCACAAATTTTAAACTGCAAACAATGTCATGTTGCATACTGCCTGGTTGTTTCCAGTGTATCGGTCGGTAAGTAAGTGTTTTACATCAGTTGTGTATTGTAGATAACATATTTTCAAAAATATTTGGCTGACTGACTTTACATACTAAACATGTAGACTTTGATACTAAATAAAAACTACTAAACATCTGTACATAACAGACATACTGGTGTGAAGAAGTATGACATCCTTTACATAAACGAATCCTTGGAAGGGCAACCACATAAGAGATATATAAACGAAAGATATGTGAAGAAGTATTATCCAACCATGTGGCAAACTTTGACGGGGAGTTGATTACTTCATAACAATGCACAAACGGAGAAAAATTGCACAAAAAATAAAAAAACCATGCAACAGACCATTCAAAAACAGAGTATTGATATTCTTTTTTTTTTTTTTTGATCGCCAAAAGAAAAAACTTTATTCATGAAAAAACACATACAAGGTGTGAATGATACATCAATAAAGAGGAGCTTGGAGCTAAAAAAGCTCCAACCTCCTAGTTGGTGAGAGACCAACGAAGAGAAACAAAACCAGAAGGAAAACAATAAGAATGTAACTCCAAGCCCATCCTCACAAAAACGCATAACAGGGCAACCAGATGAAACTCCAAAGCAGCATGAACAAACTTCAGACCATACAGCTAGGCTTCAGACCAAGAGCACAATGCAGCCACAAAAACCATGGCCAACTTTAGACCATGAACAAGATACCAACAGCCACACAACCAAAACAAGCACACAGAGGTGAAACAGCAGACCAAATATGCTACTTAGCAGCAACCACCAAAAGACATACAGCAACAGTTTGGATTTTAATTTGCAGTTAACATCACAAATCTGCAGTTTACAGCAGCAGTTTGAACCATTGACAGCAGCTCCAGATCAGTGAACTGTTGTTTGACCTCCAGACAATAGCCCAGCAACACCAAAGCTGCAGCAGAGAAGAACCATGACATGCAGTGCAACCCTACAACTCAAGCTACACAACCTAGATCCTGCACTTCTGCACGAAATGGATATAACCAAACCAGGAAATCACCTAAAAACATACTGCTGCCACGAAATCACCTACTAATTATCACCCCATTTGAGTCTGAATTCACACAGATCACAGCAGACACCAGCTAGGAGCCTGATCCATTAGACCTGATCCAAACCTCACAGCAGCAGCCACCATTCAGACTTGAGCCTGATCCTTCAACCTCCAAAACTAAAAAATAACTACAATAGCAGACCAACAATTACAACAAGGCCAGCAGCAGACCTCCAATACAGCACACCAAAACATCATTCCAACAATTGCAAAAAGGCCAATATGCAGCAGCAGGCTTAAGCCTATTCCTTGATCCCATATAGCAGCAGCAGAGTACATATATAGCAGAGTAGAGTTGAAGCACAGCAGAGCAGGTACCAGAAATGAGCATGCTTGACCCCATAAACTAAAGCAGAGCAACAACCCAAAAATAAGGCAAAACACAACAAAATTGAAGCACAGTAGAGCAAAATTAGCCAACAAGAAGATCTACTAATACCAGGTATACACCCACTTCCCCTTGCTTCCATCAGCATACCACAGATTGACCAAAATCCTGCACCCTTGCAGCAAAAAACGCCAAACACCACCCCCTCAATCAGACTTTGATCCTATCTAGATTATTGACAATGTCCTCCATTGTGCTTACACCAAAGTGCTTACACCAAAATCCTGTAGGCCTCTATAACTTTGCTTACACCAAAGTGCAACCCTCACTTTCACCATCTCAGCCAATTCAGGCCCATCAACAATCTTATCATTAAAAAGGCAATCATTCCTAGCTTTTCAAATCATTCATAGCTGTGCAATACAAAAGAATACATATATAAACGAGCCTAGGATTTGGAGAAGAGAATGGTTAGAACACCCCATTCTGATTGAGCATCTGCCAACATGGCTTCGGCTTGGTCCAACTCAGCTTTAGTTGTCTGAATTGATACAGAACGATATCTAATTTGAGAGAGCATCATCCTTGCTTCTTGATTAAGCTGGTCATGTTGCTGCTGCAGATGGACCTTTCATTGCCGGACAGAGGCAAGTTCTGCTATGAGTTTGGTTTCCTCAAGTTCAAGTGCTGAGTGTTGCTCAAGAATGGCTGCAGAGGTTTGCTGGCTGAGTTTGAGTGAAGTAGATATGGTGTGGGCTTCGTTTAGGAAATCTTTTTTGGTTTGAATATCCTTCAAGCAAGTCTGAACCATCTTTGAAAGGGTTGGCCATTCCGTGATGATCTTGGCCAATTGCTTTAGTTGAATGGGGTTGAAAGGATTAGGGGGAGAGGTTTAGAACAGCAGAAAGACAGGCTAAGGTTTCATCAGGTTTGTGGAGAATGAATTCTTCAACTGGGGTGTTAATGAGGTTGATGAAGGTGGTTAAGGTTTGTTGAGTTTCAGCATGAAAGAGATGTAGCCTTTGAGGCAATGGGGATATTTCGTCTAGATGTTGTTGAAGAATAGAAAGTTCGGCCCAAATATCCTGACATGGAACGATGGCCTGTGAACATTAATAGTTTGGTGAGAATATATGCTTGCAAGTAATAAAGATTAAATAGGATGAGGTTGGAAATGGTAGTACCTGTCCTGATAACGTGCACTCAGACGGTTGGCCTTGTTCGGCTGTGGTTGTGGCAGTAGGAGGAGTTGTTTCGGGTACTGATGAAATGGCAGCATCAGCGCCTTAAGGCTCTTTTTCTGGTTCTGCTAACAGGGAAAAGTCATGAGCACCTTCAAGTTCTTTCTCACACATTGGTTGTGGAGATGAGTCGTATATTATGTCCATCCTTGTAAATTGGAGAACAATACCAGTTACTTAAAGAGAAGTTTTTTTTTTTTTTTTTCACAGTCACATTTGTATTTCTATTTACCTTGGTTAATGTGTTTTTTTTTTTCAAACGAACAGTCACATTTGTATTTCTATTTACTTTGGTTGTTGTGAACTTCTGGTTGAGGGGATTTTGTATTCTCGCGCGTTACGGAGGATTGGTTGTTGATTGAAATGTCAAAATCAATCCTCTCTGATTCTTTGTTTGAAGTTTGGGAATTTGAGGAGTTGGATGGTGATGGTTGAGGGCTAAAGACAGAAGGGACAATAATAGGCTCAGTGCCCCCTGGGTAATCAACCTCCATCAGGACAGCCCCAACTGTGACATCCCTGAGAGCAATAGGAGGAGGTTCTAGCTGTGAAGGATTGTGTGATGGAGATTGTGTAGATTGCTGTGGCGAAGACTGTGAAGGAGGTTGTAAGGAAGTTTGTTGAGATGCTTGAGGTGGTGGTGGAGTTGGTTCTACAGTGGGTTCTCTGGGTACATTGGTGATGGTAATGGGACTAGAAATTGGATCAATGTGTTGAGGAGAAGTGGAAGGATGTTGTGCTGCAGATTGTGTAGATTGATGTGGCGAAGACTGTGAAGCAAGTTGTAAGGAAGTTTGTTGAGATGCTTCAGGTGGTAGTGGAGTTGGTTGTACAGTGGGTTCTCTGGGTACATTGCTGATGGGACTGGGAATTGGATGAATGTGTTGAGGAGAAGTGAAAGGATCCTCATCATCAGCAGTAAGGAGTAATCTCCTTCTTTTTCTCTGCACAAAAGTAAGTGATCAGTCGGGCGTGAACGAAAATTAAGATGATGTAAATATGTGAAGCGAAAGCACACTTGGTAGAGCTGCCCTGAAGGATTTGATGTTATTTGGCCAACCATTTAGCTGAGAGGGATATCCCAATCACTTAGGTCTGTACTTAGAGCAGGAGCAGTAGAAGGCTCTTCTCTCTTCTTCGCCGTGACCTCTGTCTCGGCAGGGGTACGGGTGGTAGTTCCTCTCTATGCTTGTCTCTGTGAGGCTGCTCTGGACTTTGACATTCACTCCCGTTACTTATGACTTTTGAGTTCTGTCAAAGAGGGGCAACTGTAGACACCCCATTTTTGACCGACCTTAAGACTCAGACGTCATCGATTGAGCGCTCAGTGATGATGCATGTTGTGCTCGTTCTGAGGTTACAGAGTTGCATGACACAGTCAGGGATATGAAGTATATGAAGGAAGGATACCTGTAGCCTTAAGCTTGGAAGGCGAGGATATGGGGCCCTGATTATGACTACAAGTATCATGAAGGCAGGTTTCAAGTGGCTTGCAGAAAATAATGGCAGTCATAAGTCCCCACCAATGGTCAAAAGCAGTGGAGCAGTCCGAAGCAGGTTTGAAGAAGGAGGGGCCAAAATCTTGAAAAATTTTGATGTTCTCTGTCAGAATGGATTCAGCTTGCCTAGAATCTTTGAAGTAGATTCTGGACCCAATCTCCTCATGGATGGTTGGGTGGAAATAAGGATAAGGGATACCCTGGGAAAGACCTAATTGCCTGGACCATTGATTGGGACAGTATGTCTCAAAACTGCAGTTGGAAATCTTGCTGGAGGATATGGAACAGCCAACCAAGACATGTCTAGAGGTGAGAATATGTCTCCAAGTCTCATTTTGTTCTTGAACTTGGTCATTGTATAAATCAGAAGGGTCTGTGAAGAGGAAGCAAAGTCTACTGGAGGAGAATTGAAAGTTTTGAAATGGCATGTACAAGTTGGAAGGTCTCTTTGAAGGAAGGTTGTAAAACATGGTAAGATGATTTCTAAAAGTGAGGATGCGTTGGCTGTTATAAGTGAGCAATTGCTCAGCATACGAGTGGAAAACTGGTTTCAAGGTGTTAGCTGGTCGGGGTCATGCCTTAGGGAAATAGGCATACAACCAGGCCTGGAAGAGCCAGAAGGGACCACCACAGTTGCCAGAAATCTTCTTGTTCACAAAGGAAAATAAGGCCTTGTAAATGGTGGCAAGAAGATAAGGAGCTAAAGCCATAAGTTGGCCATCTTGCATACACAAGGCAAAGGGGAGGTATTCCTTCGTGATCTTGTACCCAGGGACACAAAAAACAAACTCACAAAGCCAAAGTAAGTAAAAAGCAGTTCTTTCTTTGTCCTGGACAAGGGAACCAGGCTCGCCTTTGTATTTTTTGGTGAAATCTGTATAGCACATATCAGTGTTTAAAGTAAATGTCACTTTTGGAGGCTCAAGGAGAGCATGAATTGGATTGCCCAAGATTGGGAGACCAGTCAAGTAAGCTATATCTAAGATGGTAGGGGAAATCATACCAAAATTGAGGAGTAAGGAGTTACAAGATTGCGACCAAAAGCATGCTGCAGCAGCAATCAGCCCTTTGTCCATGTCATAATTTTTAGTCGACAGTCTAATTGCTTCACTAATGCCCTGGTCCTTCCATACTTCAGCGTCGTGACCTTCAATTCTCCTGGCCCAGCTTTGCCAAATAGAGTCTGGTGACCTCCACGATCTGAGTGGGTTTTTGCTGACATTCCAGTTAGTCCACTTAAGTCCAGGTTGGTTGAGAAGAAGGTTCTCACCATTACCAAGGGGATAGTATGGAGCTAGCTCGTCTGGGAAGTAAGACGCGAAGGTAGGGCCTAGAGTAGCCTTAGCGACAGAGCTTGTGCTAGGCAATAGGGTTGCACCAAATCTTAGAGGAGCGATACGTGCTCTGATAGGGTCTGAGAAGCAGAGTAGATCTTCATTGTTCTCCTCAGATGGAGATGGTTGAGATTTTTTCGGCGTCATGGCTTAGGGTTTTATGGTGCTCTGGTTTTGAACGGCAATGCTTAAGAAGAAGGAGTACAGTCTGGGGAGTTCGAATCAAAGGGAAATGAAGTGATTTGAAGTTGAAAATGTGAGTCTTTTATAGCTTATGATGGGGCCAGTATATTTAAATGCTCTTATATTGGGCTGTAGT
The DNA here is from genome assembly GCF_004153795.1 of Camellia sinensis. Taxonomy (NCBI): domain Eukaryota; kingdom Viridiplantae; phylum Streptophyta; class Magnoliopsida; order Ericales; family Theaceae; genus Camellia; species Camellia sinensis. The sequence goes on from NW_021025649.1 coordinate 97,080, forward strand.
TTATGTTTGTTTTGGGCCCGTATTAAGAAATTTGCTATTGGGCCCCCTTGTTGAAGTTCAATATCATATGACTTGGATCCCCACAAGGGGGGCACCCCCATGACCCCCTCTCTCTCTGATTGGCCAGTTTTTAAAAAACACAAATTTCTTCTTTTTTTTTCCTTCTCACTACAATCACCAGCCCCCACGTATGTGTGTAGGAGGGGTGGGGTGGTGGTACAGGTGGTGATTGGAGGGGGTCTCAATAACTTCCGCAAGGTTAATTCATATGATATTTAACTTGAACAAGGGGGCCATTGTTTGCACCAAGTCTTGCCAATCTCTGTCGACAGATGGTCCACTTAATCGAAGACACATAGCAAAGTCTGAAGAAATGTCCACCACTTGAAAGTGGGCTCTCTGCATGTGGGTCACCTAGAAGTGATGGGGGAAGTTTTTAGCACCAGTCATGGAGTTAGTGGAGACACTTTCAAGAGGAATCATGAGACAAAGCATGAGTCTTGCTCTGTCGACAGAAGTTTTAAATAGTTGGTGGCCATGAAGTAAACACAAGAAAAGGGAGATCGACAGATAGAAGTGGAGATTTAGTATACTTGGAAAGCCTAGAAGGGAGATCGTTGGTTTCGATATCCGTTTACTGTTTTTATTGCCCATCATTGCATGATCTCACACGTCTACACCATAACTGTCGCTGTAACTGCCCCTTGACTTCGAATCTTCAAGTCCCCTCTGCCAAATATTGACTCTTCCCTGCCGACCTTCCTTTTTACCATTGTGAGGGCATGTCCCTCATCATTATGAGTTAGTGGGCACACTTTCAGGAGGAAGCATGAGACAAAGCAAGAGCCTTGCTCTGTCGATAGAAGTTTGAAACAGTTAGTGGCCATGAAATAAACATAAGAAAAGGGAGATCGACAAATAGAAGTGGAGGTTTAGTATACTTGGAAAGCCTAGAAGGGAGATCGTTGGTTTTGATATCCGTATACTGTTTTTGTGACCCATCATTGCATGATCCCACACGTCTACACCATAACTGCCACTGTAACTGCCCCCTGACTTCGAATCTTCAAGTCCACTCTGCCAAATATTGACTCTTCCCTGTCGACCTTCCTTTTCACCATTGTGGGGCATGTCCCTCATCATTATGAGACAAAAATCGACAGAATATTGTTCACTAAACACAACCACAATCCTTGCAAACTGGGCCACTAAACCACAACACTTGGCCACTCATTGTTACTGCCCCTGACTTTGAATCATCAAACTCTAGCAAATATTGAATTTTCTCTGTAATTTAATCAAAATATATTCAATGTCGGTAAACTTAAAAATATATTTGAAATAACCTTTTTCTGTATTGTAATGACTTAAACACAATTATTGTCCTACATTTTACGTAACCAAAATACACAACTTATTTATATCAAAAACAAAATATACATCTCGGGTTTATAATAAAAAAAATGGAAACTATTTTTTTAAAAAAAGTTCACTCATATTTTCAGCTAAATTATGATTGGTTATTTTAAAAAAATTCCTCTTTGCACCTATTTTTTTCCACATCCTGCCAACAGTTGCTCCATTCAATTGAGGACACATGGTAAGTCCACCTGAAGACAAGGGTTATCAACTAACATTGAATCTTGCATGCCACCTGACTTACACGCTGGAGCAGTTACCGGCAGTGCTCATGGATTTAGTGGCCAGCCTCCAAGAGGAAACATGAACGAATTGAGAGTCTGTATCTGTCGAGAAAAGGCTAAAAGGACTTGGGCACAGGTGGCAACTTTAATTATATGCACTTCGACAGGTACAAGTGAAGGTTTTATGTAGTTTCAAGACACGGAAATGACCGTGCAGTTACAGAAGTTGCACAGAAGCAGTTGCAGAATCAGCAGATCATGGGGTCGTCGGAAATAATAGCTATAAAGGGCAGAATGTTTGCAGAGAGAGAGGACATGAACAACACAACAACTTACTTTCTATATTGTAATTTCTGAGTAGTTTTTTCCCTTATACTTTCTACTTTGTTACAAACAACACAACAGCACAACAACTTACTTTCTACTTTCTACTTTGTACTTTATTACTTTATACTTTGTTATCATCAGTTCATCGAAAGAAGTCTTCATCCTTTTCAACCAATACCACAATTGCTTGATTTTCTTCTTTAACTTGTCAACTTTAAATTACTGCTTCGTTGCTGTCGATATAGGGCGACCATAATTTTACTAACAATAAACCCATCACTTTCATAATTAACATAAAATAATTTCACAACTCCTGTTCGTTACTCATAATTCATATAGCAATCGGCATGGAGATAAAGTAACGAGTTCGTTGGGTTACTTTCTCCAAGTAACACCCAAAATTAACTATCATTTGGATTACAACAATGATTCATCCCACTAAAAACATCACCACTAATAGCACTAATGCATTAAAAAAGTTAAAAAAAAAAAAATACAACTCCAAGACCAAAACATCACATCATTACTGGCGGGACCCACAGCCACCTAATTAGTGGGAGCACTAATTAGTGCTCCCAAGCATTATTCTTTGGATTATATACAAAATGCATGTGCTGGTATGTAATTTTACAAACCCACATGGACCAAATTCGTATTTTACTCGAAATATAATACTAATTTACCGAAACAAGTCATAACAAATCAATACGAAGCCAAACACATCGTTAGTTGATAAACCACACCGCAAAAAACCCTTCAGTTAGATCCAACAAATATGGAATAGAAACAAGCAACCTGCAATAGGAATCTTGGAATACAGACATAAGCCAATTTCTCACCCAAAACAATACACAGACAACCCATATATATCTCACCTTCAATTAGTGTTCAAATTCACAAGTCACTGCAAACACAAATGATAACATCATTCTAAACAATATGAAAAATTTACAACTCGTGGCCTTGTACATAAGTAACATTGTGTCATTTCCTGGCATTGTACCTAACCAATTATTTACACGTTACGTACAACAATCCGTGTAAAATGAAAACTACATACATTATTTACATGTGTTTTCAATAGCTAGTACTGTCTACCTAATAGATTAAGGGAATAAGTAAATCATACAAATTATACAATTACCTGATTCACCTCATCAATTGTGGTCGAATCATTTTTGCACACTGCTGCTTCAACACTAACGTATTGGCCCACGGGCTGCTTGGAATCAGGAAAAGCATCGAAAAACAGCCGCTATTGCTTAATGTACGGTGTACTTGGATCCACCAACCCAGTTTTGCAACGAACGGGCAATGACTCCGCATTATACTCACGGTCAGTTATGTGGGTTGTATCAACATCTGAGTTACTACCCACTGTTCGGCTAAACCGAACCTTAGGACACGTTCGCTTTGTGTGCCCAATGCATTTGCAATTCCCACATTTTCTTGGTCTTCGACAGTTGGACAAGGCCCGTCCTGAGTTCCCTTTTGTCTTCACAACATCAGGATCTTTAACTCCAAATTGTCGAGGGAATGAATGTTTCCCTTTGTCTCCATTCCCATCGTTCAGATTCCTCTCATATAACTCCTTCATCCGGCTCGTCATCGGAAGACATGCATCCCTAGCCTCTTTGAAACCTCCGTTGATTGCGAGGCATAGAAACACATTTCATTGTAGGAAGAACTCAATATCCTATACCGGGCTGTCTGTGTTGTAGTGCTATCAATTGAGGGTTGAGGCCATTGCTGGCCATCCTTGCTTGCAGCCCTTGTCCATCTATGCAGCACACAAGTTGGGGGAATTTGCGTTAAATTTTCGACTTTCATAACACATATCATGTGACAGCAAAGTAACCCCAGCGACTCAAACTTCATGCAAAAACATCTCATTGCAGTATCCATTAGATTGTGTGTTACTATCCATGATCTATCCTTCAATTTGTACTTATGAATATAGTAGCATTTCTGACCATCCGGCAAAGGGAACACGTCCTTGACATTCAACTTCCCCTCTTCTAAGATTTCATCACGGAACATTCTAAATATATTTCAGGTGAATAGCTCAGCTCCATGTCTCTCTATATCTCGCAATGGAATAATCAATACCGAAAAAGTGTTATTTGTTTCAGCATCATCTCCATCCTCGTTATACCTTATCCTTGCAAGAGCCCGATCATAGTGCCTAACAAATTCATATAGCTTCAATTTGTGTTGGAGGAAGGGATTGAAATAAGCATTCATACACTCCGAGCGCTGAGTGCTCTTCATCCTAGCAAAGAAATGTCCACGCATATATGCCTCAGCCCACATATGACGCTTCTCATATGTCTTCAACACCCAACTGTTGGTTTGAAGTCCAAATTTTTCGACCATTGTCGTCTAGCCATGCTCAAAGTTTCTCATCTGTTTCCATGTCCATGCACTGCTTGAAAGCATGTGCAAAGCCACTTATGTGAACATTTGAAACAGCATTTTTCCCAAGATGTGAATTACATAATCGATGTCTTGCGTCTGGAAATACTCTTCTGATTGCCTCTCGCATCGCCTTATCCCCATCTGTCAGTACAGACACAGGTGCTTTATTGCCCATCGCTAGGGATGGCAATTTGAAACCGGCCCAACGGGGACCCGATCCCCCGATCCCGATTTGAATGATTTTTCCCCGAAAAATACCCCCGACGGGGAGGGGATGGTATTTAAAAATTAATCCCCGATTAATTTCGGGCCGGGGACGGTAATTAATGCCCAATCCCCGGCCTCGGCCCGGCCCCGACCAGTTTGTCCCCGACTTAGTATATATATATATAAAATATACTTTATATATTATGTTTCCGTCTCTCTTTCTCTCTCTTTCATTTACACACTCTTCCCTCTCTTGTTCTCATCATCTCACTACCTCTCATCTCTCTCTCTCCCTCTCACTCACTCACAGTCTCTCTTTCTCTCACTCTCGTACTCTCCTCCCCTTCAGCGCCACCGTCGATGCGGCCTCGCACCGCCGTCCTCCTCCGTTGTTCGTCTCAGCCACTGTCGTTCATCGCCTTCGTCCATGCAGCCGTCGTCGTCTAGCATCGCCGATTGCAGCAACCATCGTCGATCACAGCCACCATCGCCGAGCGCAGCCACCGTGGTCCACCTTCGGTGCAGTCACCATCGCCGACTCAGATCTGTTTGATGACACACAAATCTCAGATCTGTCTCTATTTGTCTTTATTTTATTTTTTTTGGTAGTTGATGCACGTTGATGATGTTCTTGATTGATGAATGCACACTCAGATTTGTTGATTGATGATTTTTTTTTATGATTTTCTTGATGATTTTGTTGATGTTAAAAGTTGTTGATGATGTTGAAACAGATTTGGGCGGGGAATTTTCGGGGTCGGGGATACCCGATCCCCGTTAGGGGGCGGGGATGGGGACGGTGACAGGGTCCTCGTCGGGGATCGGGGCCGGGGAATTTTTTACCATCGGGGATCGGGGACGAGGAGGGTGATCCCCGGCCCCGCCCCACCCCGTTGCCATTCCTACCCATCGCCTCCATAAATGTTTCCAAAACCCATGTGTATGTCTCACTTGTCTCATTAGCTAGCAAAACACATGCAAATATTGTGGCCCTAAAGTGGCTAGTCACACCAGCCAACATGACAAAAGGTTTCTTGTATGCATTGGTTCTGTAAGTTGAGTCAAATATCAACACATCACCAAACTTTGCGTAGTTGGCCCGCGATTTTGAATCTGCCCAGAACAGATTTTGTAACTTGTTATCGTTACACACATCATACTTGTAAAAAAAACGTGCATCAACATCAAGTTTTGCACATAGGTAAACCAACGCACCCTGCGCTGCGCATCACCATCCTCAACTTCTGCTCTACGTTCGACTTGAATATGGTTGTGCAGATCCATACGGATGAAACCAACATTCTCATAAGACCCGGATTGATTTACCATATAGTCCATGATTTGGCTAGTCTTCACACCGACGTTGCGCATAACCATTGCTTGAGCTTTGTCAGCGCTGTTTAAACTGCGATGTGACCTCAGATACATCACACAATGTTGTTCCGCCAATTCATGGTTGTGGTCTGCGACGAAGTGAGTCATAACATACTTTCCCCCTTCACCAGCATCTGCATCGTACCGTATGCGAAATTTGGCTTTACAACCTACTCTTGTTAGTGCCTTGGGAGCTCTACTCTTCTCAGCAACACGGTCCAAGTATTTTGGTAATCTCTGACCTTCCCTTGAACACAACCACAGGCTACTAACGACCTTTCCCTCTTTATTTGTGTTAAATCTGGATTTCCGTATACTAAATCCTTTGGCTTTATCATACGCATTATAGAAAGCTTCTCCATCTTCGACCGAATCAAATTTCTGTTCCAGAATAACACGTTCAACATCACCAACCATGTCATTGCGATGAGCATCGTCAACCATTTCTTTTTTCACATCGGCTCTGCCATCTTCAACGTTCATGTTGGTTGCTTCTTCATTGCTCGGACCAGCTTCGAAACCATGATAAGGTTCCGCCCGACTTTCATTCATCAAACGAATGTCATCTGCTTCATTTGGAATGTCATAATCATCACCTTCCCTTTTAACTTCCGCTGGGGCCATACTGCACATGACATTAGTACAAACAATTACTTGATGACTGAAAAATGTTAACACAAACACAAACATAACATTTTCACACGGTTTAGTTGTTTCTGCAAACACAAACACTCGCTTGAGAAAGAGAGAGATTAGTTGCCAATGGAGGGGTTTCCGTTTGAGTGAAGCGTAGAGCGGTTGAAGTTAGGATCGGGGTTTAGTTGAGGGAAAATAACTGAAGTGACGAGGCCAGAGAGATAGAGAGGGATACAGAGAGAGGGAGACAGCTCCATACCTTATATCTAGTTGGAGAGAAGGGTTTCATTTCAGCAATGGAACCAACACGGCCTTATACTTCCGTTGTTGTTGGAAATCGCCCGTTATACTGTTCCCTACAGAGCTTCGTCAATGGAACCAACCCAGCAAGGGCTTCTCGTTGTTAATGGAAATCAAGGGTTACACTGACTCAACCTTACACAGAGAGAGATAGAGACGAAATACAGAGAGTGAGTTGGATGCAATCATGCAAATACAAGCATTAACCGGTTGCCCCGGTTTCAACTTTTTCACGATTAAACAATTCAATGGTCTTGATCAATTATTGTAATCTAACGGCTAACAATGGGTTGCATATGGTGTGCAACCTTAAAGGGGTTGCACACTTAAACAAAACCCTAAAATAGAACCACAATTTATGCAAACTTGGCATTGTGCTAGGGTACTTTGTCATTACTTATTAGACACAACAATTAAGCTTGTGTGATTAAACAAAATCTAACAATAATAACAATTTCTCAATTGTGACTCGAACTGTGCATTGCTTCTTTTTGACATGTCTTGATACGCGATGATCAAATTAATCGTACACATTGCACCTAATAATAATTAATGAAACTTATCTACCAAAATCTGAATTCATTGTTTACAACACACTGTAAAGGGAGAAATCTCCACAGGAGAATCCGGTACACAAACGCTATTGATTATTAGACAAAGGAAAATCTAGCATTTCGAATGAAATATTGGTCCAATAAATTGATTCTGAACAACTGATCAAGCAAAAACTACACAATGCTCAATTTACAAAGGGAAAGGAACACAGAAGCAAGCATTCCACTCTTGGTGAACGTAAGAAATTATACAGTAGACTAGAAAACTCGTTTCCTAAAACTGTGAAGCAGGTGAAATTATTCTGTTGATGGTGAAGACAATGAAAGGTTTAGAAGGAAGCCAACCATGATTCCAATGAGTGCAACGAAAAGTGCAAATGTGAAGGAGAAGCCAGGGTCACTTTTCTGACTGTTTCGTCTCTTCAGCATTTCCTGTAAAAGAATTATCAAGTATAAGATAGTATTAGTGTTTTAATTTAAAGATTTTTTAACAATCAACCTGTTCTCATCATCTGAGTATGTTCCTTTTTCTGTGGCACAAGATATCATAGAAATTAAATTCAAAAAAAACAAAAAAAAAAGAAAAGAAAAAGATATCATAGAAATGAATATGTAGAAAATCGCATCCCCTGTTTGGCTTGAGTTGCCATGTCTAAAATGTCTTTGAACATTATTCTATACCAATGCAAAAATGTTCTTTTGTATCTATGCACATCTAGGTTAATATATGTTAAAAAAAATAAAAATAAAAAAATTATAAATCAAATCATAAATAATCATTGTAAGGAAAAAGAAACAGAGCACACTAACCAGTTCTTGATGCAGTTGTTGTGTTTGTCGAACAGCTGTATCCCTTTCTTCCTTGAGGCGCTGCAAAGCCTGATTCTGCATAAAAATAATTGCAAAGATTAAAGTTCGGACTTCGGATACAGAAAATACATGTATCATTCTAAAAATTCAGTGAAAATTTTGAGATACTAAGATATGTGTTCCTACACCAGACCATTAAACTGAGAAACAAAACCTAACAGACGAGATGAAGAGATACAGCAGCATGTTCTTAAAATAAAAATAAAAAATCCTCTCACAAGGACGTTGCACAAATAATGATGGATTCCTTTCCACTAAAGATCAGCAAATTAAGTGAGTGTTTAACATGCACAGATTCCGCCATGTAAATATTTGACACCACTTTTATGAAATAGGTAACCAATAAAGAATTTGAGAAAGCACATAATGCCTTTAAAATGGCACTTGAAGGACACACTTTGTCACAAGATAAAAGCAATATATTTGACTAGCTTCTACAACAGAGAAATAATGCTCCATGTCAGCTTTGAGCAAGAAGATCCGAGTACATCTTCGCACAGCCTTACAGGCAAGGAGCATTGTTGTCATTTATAAATGCCAGGGTAGTTTACATGCCCATAAATGAGAAAAGAAGCAAAATTCTACCAACTCTAAATATAACAAGACTCAGACAATTTAGGAGTACATATATAATAATAGAACTAATTCAGGAAAGAATGCCCCATAAAGAGATTACTCACATCATCAGAGCTTGAGGAGCTGCGCATCTGCAATTGAAAATAATAAATAAATAATAAGTTGTCAGAAAGGAAGTTTCAGAAATATCTTTCTAGCTTAGTAGAACTCACGGAGCTGTTATCAAAACTTTGTTTGGAGCTCTTTGATGCTTCATCTTCCGAGTTTCCAACAGCTGCATCAGGAGAAAGATAGACAACCCTAAGCCTGCGTTCCTCCATTGTTCTTCCACTGTCTTTATTGAACTGGGTGCAACAGCGCGTACATCATTTGCACATGAAAAACGTACTCATTACTATTTTTTATTCCAATCAAGCCAACAAAATGAATTCACTATTCTCCAAGAAAGATTCTTACAGTATCTTGAGGAAGCTCATCAACATCAGAATTTGGAGCCACAATTGTGCTTTGTAGAAGAAATTTATCCTTGCATTGCATACCTGGAGGGTATTCTCTTTGAGCTTGAAGGGTGACTACAGATACAGCAGTGAGTTGGAACCAGTTTTACAAATGACGCTATCTTAATGACATTGGAATTATATTATTAAAAAAAAAATCGGACACTGGCACAAGCAAGTGGATGTAATTGATTGAAGCCAGTGAAGCGTGGATCATACATAAGAAACATAAACCCTGATCTAATAGATCACCTAACAGATAGCATCTATACAACACCATCACCATACTCCCATTCTCCCTCTAAATTCAATTATTTACCAATGACCAACAAATCAAAATTCAACGAGAATCAGAATTAAACAAATATTAACCTTGTAAATTTTTGGTGCAGAATGTATATTTGTAGAGGGAGAAACCATATTTTTGGAGGGGGAGAGAAAGAGGAGGTGGGTTCTCCCTCCAGTTATAGAGAGAGAATGGGTGAGGCATGGGCCTTCTTATTTATACAGAAAGAAAATGAAGAAATAAATGGGTTTGCTCCAAATAGAATGTAGAGAAAAAATAACTAGTTACGATTTACATATTGCTATATATCGGGTGTAGCCTGTAGGTCTTCTTGATTTTCTGAGTTAGCAATAGCAACATTGCCAGCTATACCATGGTGATTTGCATTTTGCGAAAGCTCTTATGTATAAATAAGTAATATATCATATATAAACATATACACTCTTGTTTTGGTGGATGTGCGTGTGTGTATATAACGATACACCCAAGATCCAAACAGAGACAAAAAGAGAGAAGGGACTTGTACAGGATGCAAAGCATGATGGCAGTGTTGCGTGGTGACGAGGGTAAGAACTTGCTAGCAACACTGTTAGTTCTGGTCTAGCGTTGATTGGCATAAACGGGTTTAATATGACAGTGATGTGTTGTGTATGGGGTGATCGATGGTAATCTTTTGGTGTGGTGATAATTGGTGTTAATTGGTTATTGGGATGGTGGCCAATAGCAATGCAAATAGTATGGGCAGTAGCAATTGTAATTGGGTTTTAAGTGTTTCGTCACAGAGACCCGATTAGATTGGCTTTGTTTGGTTACAAAGATTTACTCCACCTGGTTTCAAGGGCAAAGAATGAGGGAGGTAAAAAAATGAGTTAATATAACATCTTTTTGTTACGAAAATATAATATTGTAGAAGGATAAAATAGCAAATGTATATATTTTGTCATTAATGGTTAACCGACAACTTTGTCAGGGGAGGTGGTGTAATTTTAGAAATCATAGGGATGGTCTTTGTAATTATCAAAAACCTTAGAAGAATTCACCCTTTTATTTTTTTTATTTTGGACACCATTGACAAATATATATATATAGGTCAACAAAGCATGTTTTTTAATACAAGAAAGAAGAATGTTACAGCCAAACAAACCTAATAGGAGAGTATTATGTAATGAAATTACGTTGTTCTCTTAAGCTTTGGCATTTATGATTGCAATTGTCAATATATAGGCACAGACATATTAACCAATAGAATACTAGGTTGATTGTTCCTGTTCATGCCACATACATGGCCAATCAGTTTACAGAATGTGAAACCACTGCATTCCTGGAACAGTCATTTCCTAAAAGGAATCTTTATTCCCTACCACAAGAACGGGACAAAGTAAAAAGCAGCACCTCTTATGACAGACGAGTCCCATGGCTGTATGACACCAGTGTTTGGTCGTACAAAGTATTTCTTTGGCGAAGTAGTTTTGACCTATCAAATAAAACAAGGGAACAAACAAATATAAATAACTAGCAGAATGCCGTATTAGCTTAAAAAAATAAGAGAGAGAGAGAGCTTTAAAAATATCTGTCCACTAACAAGTGATTTTAAATATTTGTACAGTATAAGAGAGAGTACCTTGAAGGCAACATAATGTTCTGTGTTGTTTGCAACTTTAAGATCACAATAACTTTGTTTTTCCAGCTCAACTGATCACAGGAACACATATGAGCAGAATTCCATCAGAGCTTTCTAAAACTTTGTGATCATAAAAACTATAACTGAGAATGAAAAAAAAAAGTACTATATCTTTTTAGAATGAAGAAAACTAATTGTGTAACTATTTACAGAGCCATTTTGAATATGTATAAACACCCACCTGGATGCAGCCCAATACACAAGCATGGGAATTAATTTCTGCAAATTTAACTTATCAACTCAATCAATTTCTAATACAATAAAGAACACCTATAAAATTGTGGTTATAATAACTCTCTACCCATTCAAACATGCTCATCATGGGGGGTATGTTACGCTCATACCAAGAAAGATTCATTTTAACAATGACCTGACCATAACATAGAAAACAAATAATGTTTTAGTTTTGGACTCGATTAATATTTCAATTTTTGAGTGCTTAAATCTAATTGCAACCAATAATGCATTTAATCTTTTACTCACTCAATTATATTTAAAATTTTGAGTGCTCAAACATGTTATACAACAGTTCTGTTTCGTCACATTACTAACTAGGGCAACAACTTCACCTAAATCATATTTTACCGTTACTTTCCCCATTACCTCAATCCATTTTTATTTGATCCTGCCATTCTATGGTATTTTTAACATCCTCTTTACTCTCACTCTCATCGTGAATAATTAAACAGAGACAACTGAAATCTTAACTCTGAAACTTCTAGTCTATGCTAAGAATTACACTCACTACATTCAATATTAGTCCTAGATATATTGACCCCTCTTGTTTGTTAAGCTCGGTCCCTACTTACAATTTTATCATGCTGCTAAATCATCCAGATTTCTTTCCCTCTAAACCCATAATACCACATCTATAAGGAATCCATGTGAACAAAACTATAAAGACAATATTACTTCTCTCCACAACTTTTCATCAATCTCCTATTAATACTATGGATTTCCCAAGCATAAAGCAAAAAAATCCACTCTAAGCAACCCACTTGCAGCATATATATACATATATTTATAAATTATATATAATCAAGAAGAAACTAACATATTTCCATCTTGTAGTATTCATACGCTTTTATAGGTATGTATGATCTCAAATACTAGTAAAAAAAATGGGTTGTTCTGAACTCTTTGGGCCTCTGTATGCATCATTTTCTCCCATAATTGCACATCAAATACATACATATACTATTATAAAGGGAAGGCATTTGTTGGTGTGGATGTCTCATTTTCTTGATTTTTCCAAAATACCCCTATAGCTACATGGGGGATTTACGTCATAAATTCAGGGTTTTTTTTTTTGTTTTTTTTTTTTTCCCATTTCAAATCTATCAACTTTTGATTTTTTCAAATTATTTCAATTCAATCAAACAGTTCGCAAGCTTATTTTTCTGAAACAATCTTATATATATCAATAGTTCTGTCGAGTTATGATACCCAGAAACATTACACGTTAGCCCAACATCGTAAGACACTGCTTCACAAATCGTAGAAACTAAAAGAGTGAGCTTTTTCTCAGTACTGCGGTTCTCACTGGTGGGACTCTGGCCCCTAATCACAGACGCTAAAAGAGCGAGCTTTCTATGCTGAACTAAATCAATAATTAGATGCACCTTTAACCTAGGAAGCCATCATTTCCCAAACAATCGAGTAAAATTGGTAGAATCAAGCTGAATTTTAGATAAAATTACAAACATCTTTCAATGCAATAAACACAGAGAGAGAGAGAGATTGGGCGTACACTGGAACTTGAGGTCTTCGGGATGAACAGAGATCAAGTGGCCGGTACCAGCCATGGCCACACCAGATCGATCTCAAAACAGTGAATCAAACCCTAGTGTACCCTGAAATGGACAATTAAATCGAAAAAATAAACAAACCCTAATAAGTCTGAAACTCAACATCAAGAGAGAGAAGAGAGAAGAGAAAGCAGAAGGTAACGACAATTGAGGATCGAAGACAGAAATGGAACGAACATGTGGTGTGGGTGAGGCGGAGAGGGGACCTGGAAGCGAGAACGACGGAGCTGCTCGGTCCACTACTGTGTTCGACGATTCAGCCACGAATATCGGTTTCGATTCGAACTTTTTAGAGAGAGAGAGAGAGAGTACATCTCTATTCACGAGGAGTTCCTTCTCACTATATCTCTATTCTAATGTACGTGCGTATAGAGAGAGAGTGGACGTTTGTTGGTGGCGGAGAAGAGAGAGGTTCAATCAGAGAGAGAAGGGTGACGGAGGGGTTGGTGGAGAAATTATATTTTGCCCCAGGGGCAATGCTATATGGTGCTCCAAATGGAGTTTGATTGGTCAAAAGAATTCCATTATTTTTGTGTCTTCCTTTAGGAGACAAATGGATAAGTGTTCAATCTTGCGTTGTGGTGCAATCAATGTTCCAAGCCCACTCAATACCTTCTCGGGTTGGCGCCAGGTGGATGGTGACACGTGGGATTCAAACGACGAATGATGACGTGCGGATTAAAAGCGATATATGTGATACGTGATACGTGAACCACAGCACTTTTACCGACACTTTGGGCGATGTGAAAAGTTTAATTAAAAATTACTTTTTAAGTTATATTCATCTTCCTGATTTAGAGTTTTTCAAAAAAAAATTTATTCCCTTATCTTTCGTCTTTTTTTATTTTTATTGAATTTTTTAAATATTTTAAGTAATTTTTTAAATATTTAGACATAGGTATACCTAAAAAGTAAAAATATTGTGAAAAAAAATATTTTAAAAATTCACTAAATATCAAAAATATTAAAAAAATATGAGAATTCAGTACATTATTTATATTTTTATATATTTATTAATTTTTTAAAATATTTTTTCATAAATTTTTTACTTTTTAAATACATCTAAGTAAGGTGCATCTAAAAAAATAAAAAAAAATGATTAAAATTTTACAAAAATTCACTAAAAACAAAAAAATACGAAAATCAAAAAACTCAATTTTCAAAAAACTAAATAAAAAAAATTCAAACCAAACACACTGATTATTTTTTATATTTTTTATCTATCAAAAAATCAAAAAAAAATTAAAAAAAAATTAAAAAATTAGTTTTTAATTAACTTCTCAAAACATTTTTTTAGGCCATTTCGTTTTATGAGTAAATTCTACTTTTTCCATTTCAATATTTAAAATTTATTTTTCGCGGCTTGTTCTTTCATATTTTAAATTTTTTTTCTAATTTATTTTTAGATATTATTTGGCATAAATTAAGTACACCTACTTAAATAAATATATTTATTTGGGTTACATTATCTCTTTATTTTTCTGTACATTTTTTCATAAAGAGTTAAAAAGTACACTTATTTATATCATTCCAAATAATTCCTTAAATTTAATTTTTGTTAAAAATTATACAAAAAATGACATATTAACAATTATATGATATAAAAATATTTTATTATATATAACTCATACGAGATAAATTTAAACCCCAATATAGTAATATATTCATTATATTATGCGACCATTATCATGACATTTTTTGTTTAATTTGAACATAAGTTTAGTATCATGAAGAAATTAAGCCTTCGTTTGGCATATAGTTTTTTTGGAATTTTTGGTTATTTTAGCCACAAAAAATACAAAATATGTTAAAAAGTCAATAAGATAAAATGTCACATCTAAACTATAATTATTTCATTTTTTCTCTCACAAAAGTCAAAAAAGCCAAAAAGACTATTCCAAACGAGACTTTTCAGCCCCAGGCTAAAATAGTCAAAAGTTAAAAAGCCAAAAAGCCAACTCACATCCCAAACGAAGCCTAAGAAAAACGTTAAATATAAAATGTTAAAGTAGAAAAAAATAAACATTAATGGTCAAGTAGGAAAGTGGCCAAATATAAAGATAGAAAAGTGTAATTTATCCTTCGTTTTATAGTTTTTAGAGAATTTATTCTTCGTTTTTTATTTTTTAAAGAGGTTTTTTTTTTTTTTTTTTTGGTACAATGAACATTGTATGCAACTCTATCACAAATTTATAAAATGATTTCACAAAAATATATAAATTTGACATAAATTTGCATAAGTCTTAAGTTTTCACGAATTTACACGAATTTATGTTCAATTTACTCATTTTTGTGAGATCATTTATGTAAATTCATGAAAACTTAAGTAATTTTGTGATTAACTTACATACGATGTGTATTACACACCGAAATATTTTCCTTAATTTTTAATTTTAAAGGGTTTTTGGGAGATTAGTTTTTAATAATTTTTTAATTTTTTTTTTTTTGAAAAGACGTATAGAAAAATAATAAGTAGAAACATTTGATAATTTATAATGATTTTTTAATTTTTAAGTAAAAATCATGGTTGCCAAACAAATTAGGTTAGGGAGGTCAAGGTCATACCAATTAAGTTACTCAAAAGTGACTCGTATTTGACTCATTAAAATTTCATTTAACATTAGTAAATAAATTAAATTTCAATATATTTTAAAACTTATCAATCGACTTAACTCGATTCTATGAATAATTAAATAGTAAGCTACTCAAACTCAACTCACAACTAACTTGACTCAACCAGTCCTGAGTTTTATAAAATCGTAAGCAAACTTTTAAAGAGTGGCAATTTCATGTATTTATAAATAAGTTTGACTTCTCTTAAATTATTATTTTAACTTGAGAGAGCGTTTACACTTAATATGCCTATTTTGAAATCGATTTCGGTGATTTGAACTATTAAGTAAAATATTCAAGCAAAAAATCAAGATAATTTGATATAGATTACTAACGTTTGGTAACATTTACGTTTTTTACAAAATTTTTATAAATTGGTTTTCGTTTATTTTTAGAAAAACATAAATTACAAACGCGTTTGGTTTGAACAAAATATTTAAAAAAATTGAAAAACATAAACTAAAAAATATGTTTGTTCAGGTATAAAATATTTATATTTATTTTTATTATTTATGACAATGGGATCACACATATTATAATTGAAAAAAATTAATTAAAAAAATAATTGAAAAAAATTAATTGGAAAAAAAATAATTGAAAAAAATGAAACAAAATTAATTAAAAATTAATTGAAAAAAATTTAATTGGGAAAAAAATGTTTGGAAAAAAATTAATTGAAAAAAAAATAATTGAAAAAAAGATTAATTGAAAAAAATATATTTGAAAAAAAAATTATTTGAAAAAAAAATAATTCAAAATAAATTATTTGAAAAAAAAATTAATTTGAAAAAAAAATTGAAAATTGTTGAGTTTACGTTTTTTCCTCAAATTTATAAACCAAAAAAATTATCAAACAACTTTTTATGACAGTTTTTTAAATTTTTGTAAATATAAATTGAAAACAGAATGGTTACCAAACAAGTATATGTTTGAATTATATTTGTTTTAAAAAAATAGAAGACAAATATGATTTCAAGAATAGTTATTCAAATATGATTTCAAGAATAGAAAAAAAAATAATTCAAAATAAATTATTTGAAAAAAAAAATTAATTGAAAAAAAAATTGAAAACTGAAAACGTAAACTCATTTTTTGAGTTTACGTTTTTTCCTCAAATTTATAAACCAAAAAAATTATCAAACAACTTTTTATGACAGTTTTTTAAATTTTTGTAAATATAAACTGAAAACAGAATGGTTACCAAACAAGTATATGTTTGAATTATATTTGTTTTAAAAAAATAGAAGACAAATATGATTTCAATAATAGTTATTTATTTTTATAATATAAATTTGATTCAAACATATAACTACCGATATACGGTCATCTTGATTTTTTTTGCATGAATGTTCTACTCAATGAGTCTTAAAAGGTGAAAAAAGCAAAAAACAGAGTTTCTGCGAAGCATTAGGGTTAATTTTCATGTGAGATTCTAATTGCGAACAATATAAAAGAAACCCAACTCTTTATAAAAATAAGGAATTTTTGGTGAAACCCCCTTTTTTGGACTTTTTTTCAAGATAAAGGACAACTCAATGAATTCTCATTCAAAAAGCCCCTCAGTAAAAGAAGTTTAGCTCAATAAGGACATTCTATAATTTGTATTTTTTTTTGACCATTGGACCAAATTGCCATCATATATATATATATATATATATATCATATATTTGAACAATATCAGCTCATGCATACACGGATCTTGAAGACAATCTGCGAAATCCATGAAGACGATCTCAAAGTCTGAAAATCTCACCGCCAACGATCTCAGCCTTGGTCAACAATACACGATATCACCATCCAAGATCAACACTCTCAATTAAATGAGAGATTACGTTGCAAAGCTGTATAAATCTGTTGTTATTTTTGATTTGTTTTTGTTGACTTGCCAAGTTCAATCAGGTGTGTGCTCTATTTTTGTTTGACATAATGAGAGTAAAATTTTACTTTGGTTTGTGCTCTGTTTTTGTTTGATAGAAAGTCTGAATATCTCACCGCCGACGATCTCACCCTTGGTCAATAATGCACGATCTCACCATCCAAGATCAACACTCTCAATTAAATGAGAGATTACGTTGCAAAGCTGTATAAATCTGTTGTTATTTTTTATTTGTTTTTGTTGATTTGCCAAGTTCAATCAGGTGTGTGCTCTATTTTTGTTTGACATAATGAGAGTAAAATTTTACCCTGGTTTGTGCTCTGTTTTTGTTTGATAGAATGAGAGTAAAATTTTACTCTAATATGTGCTCTAATTTTACTCTGGTGCTATCTGTTTTGTTTTCTTAACATGCAAGTAAAATTTTACTTTATTTCGGAGTAAAATTTTACTGTATTTTAGGGTAAAATTTACTCTGAATTGAAAGTAAAATTTTACTATGTTGTTGAATGTTTGTCTATTCAGTTTCTGATTTGTTTTCTGGTAAAATTTACTCTGAATCTTTAGAGTAAAATTTGCTCTGAATCTTCAAGTAAAATTTTATTGTATTTCAGAGTAAAATCTACTCTGAATTTTAAAGTAAAATTTTACTATGTTGTTGAATATATGTCTAAGCATAAGAGAATAAACTTTATTTTTCATTAACAGAGTACATACTAGATAAATGAATTATAGTCGTATTTTACTTTAGATCTATGAACAAACAAACAAACAAAAAACTCTCGATTTTTTATTATAATATATCAATTTATCATTTTTTTGACATATATGAGGTCATTTATCTCAGATCTGAAATTATTGATCTCAAACATGAGTTCATAGACATCAAATCTGAGATGGTGATGGATTTCAATGGATGATTTCAAGATTTTGATTTTGTGAGATGGATCGAAGATGGAGATCAAAAGGATTTAGGGTTTAGAAAGAGAAAAAATAAAGGGAAGAGAGAGGATACCAGTAATGTGGAGATAGAAAAGAAGAGAAATGGTTCAGTGAGGGTTTTGGATTATATGGAAGGATATTTCAGCCTTTTCATCATTTTTTTTATTTGAGGGACTTTTAAAACTATTATTTTATTCGATGGGCTTCACTAAAAAAAAACCTATAGAAAGGGCTTTCACCAAAACTCCCTAGAAATAATAAAATAATATTTGTGAGTGTTATGGCAAAATACAAAAATGTCAACAAAAAAAAAAACTAAACTTTTTGACTTTTTTGAGAACTCGACTACAGCTAGTTTTTTTAAATCAAAAACCAACTTTTTGAGAACTCAGCTAAAAGTCAAATTTTAAACTTTTTTAAATCATATCACTTTTTTACTTGTTTACATATTTTTTCAAAAAAAAATAAAAAAATAAAAAAACTACCTTTTAACCTAATTCCTAAAATAAGCTGTTTGTTAGTATCCACATAAGCCAATTGCCTATATAATGGTTAAACTTTCCGTATATGCATTATTATAGCAATAAATTATTACGAGAATCAAACAAATAAAAATATGGTTTTGTTACTCTATAATCTAGCAAAATTCAATTTACAATAAGAGAAAGAAAAAAGGGAAAAGGAACAAAAAAAAAGCAAAATTCAATTTACAATAAGAGAAAGAAAAAAGGGAAAAGGAACACACACAAAAAAAAAAAACTATAAAATATAAAATTATAATACCAAATAATCTATATAATAAGGCACAAAGATTTTTGAAAATATATAGAGACAATTGTCCTACTAGGACATTTCAATGGTCATGATTCACTTGTGTATTTACATAGACGAATGAGATGACCCCCTTTAAATATATATCAATCCCAATATAACTTCTCGCCCAAACACTAAACTTCCTACTTACCCATGTCTCTCTCTACTGTGCTGAAAAAAGCAAAAAACAGAGTTTCTGCGAAGCATTAGGGTTAATTTTCATGTGAGATTCTAATTGCGAACATATGAACTTCAAAACCATCTTCTTCTTCTATTTTCAATTATTTTTTCTTCTTTTCCTCAGTTTTCTCAGCAATCAGAGTTTATTTAGGTGAGATTCTAATGCTTCGTTTTCTCACAGTTTATGATTTGAATGGAAAACAAAACAATGTAAGATAAAGGATTCAAAATCATCTTTTTCTTCTATTTTTTAATTATTTTTTCTTTTTTTCCTCAGTTTTCTCAGCAACCAGAGTTTAGTTAGTGTTTGGAATTGAATTCCACATTTTTGCAGTAGCTTGATTCGATCTGTTACTCGCTTTAGAATCAACTGAGTTTGCCTTGAAATCCTTGACTTGGTTTCATTATGTTTCGTAACGATCTTGATGATGAGATAGAAAACTAGAGTGAGAGAGTGAGTTAGTTTTGAGACTATTTCTCTTTAGCTTATACACAGATCTTAATGGTTTAGGTGTTTTGACATCGGCACTCTCTCCCTCACTCTCTCGATACAGTGTTTTGACATCCTCTCATTAGTCTTGGGTGTTTTTCAATTTAAAGAGAGAGATAGAAAAACAAAGTGAGTGAGTGAGTTAGTTTTGAGACTGTATTTCTCTTTAGCTTATACACTAAGATCTTAAAGGGTTAAATATTAGGTAGAAGAGATGAGTCAAGCTTGCGTAAGTAATGCATCCAGATTCCCCTGTGGTGGTGCCATGGATGCCATCTACACACAACCACAAAATCAAATCTATATGAAATTATTATTTATTTTTTATAACTTTTTCAAAAAATATGAATGTAATTTCGTGATTATATTTTTTCCACTATAAGTTTTTAAACAAAAAATTAAAAAAAATCAACTATTCATGAATGTGAGAAATTAATTTTAAGATTTAATTTAATAAAAATAGTTTAAATGATATAAATAAAGATAGAGAAATAGATTTTAAGTATCATACATAACAAATTAATTAAGTATTTCATTCTCAAATAATTTCTCCATTTAAGTAAAGATTAATTTTAATTTTAGGTGTAATAAATGAGAGATTGTTTGAATTATTTATTATTGTCAAATGATTTCTTAATCTTTCATTCTCTATCAAAAAATTGTAATTTATTGGAAGGCCATTAGATTTTTTATTTTGATTTTTTTACTTCTATATTTATTTATTTTTTAATTTTTGTAATCATGTAAGATATATTAACCTATATTTTTTAAATATGCATCAATTAGAAGTTTAATGACTCGACAATAAAAATTGAAAATTGAAAATAATATATGATTGAGAAAATATGAAATAATAATTTTTTTTACATATGAATAAATAAGTAATGTAAATTGTGGGAAAAAAATAAATCCATTTATTTCAACTTAAAAAAAAAAACAAATAATAAATACATTACTTAAAATAATAAATTTGACGTTGTTTATATAATGTGGAATAAGTCTTATATTAAATTATTATAATGTTATATAGTAATATTAATTTTAGAGAAATTGTTTATTTTTGACTATTGTATCAATAAAAATTAATTTTACGTTGGTTACAATTTATTGCTGCTTCTCTGTTAGACTTGTGATTTTAATTTGTTTAGTTAAGCAATATTGGTAATTGGTAAGTTAGATCAACAAATATACCTTATTTTCCTTTGTCTGCTAAATGCTTGATGAATTGCTTCACAAGGGAGGTCCTCTCTTTTATCATTTATTTATTTGCTGCTTGGATATTTTCAACAGATAAGAGAGAAAGAGAGTAAGATAGATCTGAGGCCTCTTTTTATTTTTTTTAAAATTTTTATAAAAGAAAAAAAAAGATTTGAGCTCATATATGTGTTCAAGACTCAGATTCAAACAAATTCCTCCTCTTTTTATTTTTTATTTTTTTTTAGTTGTTGCTGTTGAAACAGATTGCAACAGACCAAAAAAAAAATGACAGATAAAATTCAGAAAAAAATTATTACTGTTATGGTTTACCAACAGAAAAATTATTGAAAGGTGTTAAATAACATTATAGAAGACTTTGTTTAACCAATGTGTTTATGAAAAATATATAGGTGATAAATTTATTTTATTCCCTTCCTGTAATTAAAAACAGTAACAGTAGGTATGGTTTAACCAATGTGTTTTTTTAGTTTTTTTTCCAGTACGTATAGTTTGTTGCTTCACAGGAGAGGTCCTCTCTTTTATCATTTCTTTATTGCTGCTTAGATATTTTCAACAGATAAGAAAGAAAGAGAGTAAGATAGATCTGAGGCCTCTTTTTATTTATTTTTTTTACTTTTTATAAAAGAAAAAAAAATAAAGATTTGAGCTCATATATGTGTTCAAGGCTCAGATTTGAACAAATTCCTCCTCTTTTTTTTTTTATTTTTTTTAGTTGTTGTTGTTGAAACAGATTGCAACAGATTAAAAAAAAAATGACAGATAAAATTCAGAGAAAAATTATTACTGTTATGGTTTACCAACAGAAAAATTATTGAAAGGTGTTAAATAGCATTATAGAAGACTTTGTTTAACCAATGTGTTTATGAAAAATATATAGGTGATAAATTTATTTTATTCTCTTCCTATAATTAAAAACAGTAGGTATGGTTTAACCAATGTGTTTTTTTAGTTTTTTTTCCAGTACGTATAGTTTGTTCCATTGTTTGTTTGTTTGATTGTATTGTTTGTATGTTGCTGGGGTTAATTTTAATTTTATCATTTTAATGTGATTGTTAAAATACATTATTGAACAACCATAATTATATAACCAAACATTTCAGGTTGAAATACAACAGTTATGGACACCATCACTATTTTTGATCAAGTAAGTGTTTTTTTTTTTCATATAAATTTAAATACCTCTCTTATAATGTAGGGCCTATTTATTTATCTATTTATTTTAAACTTATCATATCTAATTTTCTTCTAATAAATGCTTTTTTCCTCATATTTTATAGGTGGATGAAGACTTACACCGAACGGTAATATTATAGCGACCCCGGTCTTTTCTCTTTAAATTCCCTTAGGGCATTTATTTTGATGTTGCAGGATGTTACATGTGATGTCTTTCAATAAGAATACTCTGATGGATAACTCAAATGATTCGTTTTCTTTTATAAATGCATGTTAATGTTATGGTTATTATGGGTTTATTTTGAGGGCGTTACAAATATCAAGAAAGAAATGATTTTTTTTTCTTATTTATGTGTACAAAATTTTATTTGTCACTCTAAAGTTTTTGTATATATAGATTCAATTTCTTCAAGAAGGAAACGTTAATGTTGTTGTCCGCGATGAGCGTGACCTTAATACTATTCGCATTCGTGAGGTAAGCCTACAAGTAACTTATATTTGCATGCATTTCTTATCATTTTAAAAATATATTTGAATTATATATTCTACTTATTTTTTATGGGCAAAGGAAAAGGAAAAACACAAAGCAATATCAAAGGAGACAGAAAAGGCTATCCCTTCTGGCAAAGGAAAGGAACATGCAAATCTCATAGTATGATTTCTCAACATTTTTAAAAAGTTTATTTTTCGAATATTTATTAAATATTTGTTTTTATATAAATTTTTGTAAGAATTGCATAATGTCATATACTCTTTTTTATGTATATTTTTTAGAGTTATTGTTTTTAAAATACTTATTCAATTGTTTTGACTGATTGTTTTAACATGTTTTGTACAACATGTTAATGCATTTGTCTGAACATTAATTTGAACACGTGTTTCATTTACAACATATCATAATAAACATATAAGAGAAGAAAATGAAAAATGAAATGAAGTTTTTAATTATAGAACATAGATTTTTTTAAATTTTAATTTTACTTATAAGTTCTTAAGGAAAGAAGAAAAAAACAACAATCAATTTTAATATAACGGAAAGAACACAAAGAACGAAGAGGGAAGCGGAAACTAGAAAACATTACACACTAATATTCACATTGTACGTACCCAATGATCTAATATTTATCTTTTCAACGTAGGACAAAAAAGATGAGTGTAATTAGCAACAGGAGTGCAGTCTCTAAAAAAAATAATAAAGCCACGCAGAATTATAGGAGGTGTATGGGAGGTTGGTTAATTTAGTAAGTTATTTTAATTTTTTGGTTGCTTTAGTAGGTTAAAATAATTATGTTTAGCAAGATTGTTCAATTTTTTTATAATTAGACATGATGTATATGAGAAAAAAATGTAAAATGATTAAATACATTTTTAACTTATTTTTTTCTTTTAATATTATTTTAATCAAAAAAATATTTAAATACATACGACTCAAAAAAATGTTTGAGGTGACATTGTTTAAATACATTATATATATATATATATATATATTTTTGATAAATACACTAAAGTTTATATATGACTCAATTCAAACCACATTTTAAAATTTTAAAAATGTGTTAACATACGGCGATTTTAAATTCTATATTTTTTTTAGATGGTGAAATTCTATAAAAAGTTCAAATACGAATTAATATTTTAACTTAAACTTTTAGCAATGAATTTGATAAATTATATTTTAACTTAAACGAACCGCCATCGTACGATACCTACTGAAGTCACGGCCGACGGTGGTATTGCCGTAGATGGTGGATGAAGTCTTATGTGTAGAGTTTTATATTGCAGTGAAATTATTATCATCTTGAATTGATTTATTATAATTGATTTCTGCAGCAATGAAATTATTATCATTTTGAATTAATTTTTTTTGTAAAGGATGTGATACCAATATTAATAATTTATGTTAAATGATTTTTGTAGAATATGTATACCAATATTATTTACACCATGCCTTTAGGCACGGGTATACACTAGATGGATAGTGTCTTTTTGGCATCTGGTGAAATTCCATGAGTGTTTTTTTCTCCCTTTTTAAATTTTATCAATACACGCATTGGTTCTTACGTGACTAACAACTCAACCGAGCGAATAAGAAAAGTTAGTTAAACTTTTGAGAACAAATATATGATAAAAGGGAAGCAACAGATGGGACAATCTTCACATTTTATGCACCTAATTATATAATATTCTCATTTTAGGCACACAATGATAATGTGTTATCAAAAGCTGCATTAGCTCAACGTGCACGGCGAGAACGTGAAAAAAATCAAAACTCATGTTCTGCATACCAATTAGGACAACGCCTGCGACAAGAACGAGAGAGATCAAATGAATGTATTAACCCAAGACAACCTTCTGTAACACCTAATTGGTAAACAACTCTATTTAATTCTTGAAATATATACTCTTACTATTACCACTTTATTATACATATTTTAATTTATTCACAATCCATTTTTGTAGGCCTGCTCCTACAACCCCATCTAGAAATGTTGGTGTGGTCATCTGTGATGAATACGACTTTAATGTTATTCGTGTTTGTGCGGCAAGTACAAAATCAAGTAAAAGATTGTATGTATTTTTATTATATAGGATTTTTTTAAATCTTTTGAATATTTTATTTATATTTGTTAGGAAAAAGAAAAAGAAAAGGTCAACCCAATGTCTAAGGGAAAAGAAAAGGTGGCTTCTTCTGACAAGAGAATGACAAATACATGTCAAGTGGTATATATTCCTTTTAAAAAATATGAAGCAAAACTATGTGAATTTGTTGCTTTATGTTGTTTTTATAGAATGATTGTAATATATTTTCTTATAATTTGCTATTATTTATATGTGTTTTCCAAATTTATTTATTTTTATTTGGCATAGATACATGTGCATTTATAATGTACCATATGAAAAGAATAGGAAAAAAGAAACGAAAAAATAAAGACAAACTATCTAATGAAAGAATAAACTAAATAAGATAGATTTTTATTTCTTCTTTATTTTTTTTTTATAAAAAACAAAATGCATAAAGAAAGAAATAAATACCGATAACACTATTAAAGGTATAAAACAAAATTAAGAGAAACAAAATAAACAAGAAGATATTTCATGTTAAGTACAAAATATTCACATATATTTGCACCAATGACAAAATATTTTCATTTTAGGCACAAAATGATAATGTAATACCAAAAGCTGCATTGGCCCAACGTGCACGACGAGAGCGTGAAAAAAAATGAAAAGTCATACTTTCAATGCTCGCAATGAGAACAAAAGGGATCAGAAGAATGTATTCAACCAATACAACGTTCTTTAGCACCAAATCGTCGTAATCGCGCTTGCTTAGAATGTGATACAATAACTGAAGATTCTCATTCGATACAAAAATGAACAATGGTTGCCCATGGTTCTACATGTTCATTTTCTATGCCAAACACATCTTTACCTCCACAAAGGAATCGGTAAACTACTATGTCTAATCTTGAAATACATACTCTTACCATTTTGTTTTATAGAATTTTATTTATATACAAATATTTGCAGGTCTACTCCTATAAATCAATTTCTTCAAGAAGATCTATGTACTGATGATGAATTAGAAGATATGCCTATGAGTACATCAATTGATTCCCTAGCACACAACGATTCTTGCCGCCATTATCTTGGCAAGATGGACGTATTATGTCCTTATTGTTCAGCCTTACATTGGATGGATGGAAAATTGACCAAATCATCTATAAAACGTCCCTTATTCGGAACTTGCTATTTGGAAGGGAAGATTAGGCTACCTTTACTTATTACACCCCCCTCCATTACTACAAGCATTGTGTGATGGGAATAATGGTCAATCAAAATCCTTTCGAAATTATACTCGATTGTATAATGTAGCCAATGCTTTTACGAGTCTTGGTGCTACATTGGATCCTAGAGTACTCAGTGGAAGGGGTCCTACATCATTCACAATTCATGGGGAATTACGATATCGAACAGGATCACTACAACCACAACCAGGGCAGGATGCGAGTTATGCTCAACTGTATATCTATGACCCTGATTCAGCATTAGAAATTCGTAATCGTAGAAATCCTAACTTGAGAAGGGATGTGCTCAAAACTATTCAGGATAGTTTGTTGCAAGTCAATGCATTTGTAGCTAGGTTTCGCCAAGCTCATGACATTTTACATTAATTAGATGCGGCAAGACATAATCTACCTGCTCATCTTCATTACAATTCAACAACTGATTAACATCGGTATAACTTACCAACTGCAGATAAGATTGCGATTGTAATACCAGGTGATGGAACAGAGGTAAGTGGAATGAGAGATATTATCTGTAACAACCCTCATACTGTTTACCGATTAATGACTGATTGATTACCGATAACCATCGATTACCGTTAAACTGAATTGATTATGACTGATGATTGAACTGATTAAAAGTACTGAACCGACTGACTGAAATTGAAACTGAATTAGCCAAGTATAACTATTGTGTTGCACATTCTATCTGTTTGATTGATTAATTATCTGTTCATGTCTTTGTGTTTAAACTGCTAATTGAAGGCCTTATCGGCGGCCGAATCCGGAATTGATTGAAGTTTTATGATCATCATAATTAATGTGATTTTATAGTAAAGTTATCTGAAAAAGGATTATGTATGATTAAATTAGATTAAAACGAGTTAATTGCAAAGTTTGCTGTAATCACCAACTTGCCACTAAGTGGGCCACTATCTCACACACCTTTGAGCCTTGTATACACTCATACACTTGAATCAAAAACCATTTCCTCAGCCCTTTTTCCTTACACTAGCCGACCAAGAGAGGAGATAGGAGAGAACTTGAGAATTGCTTGCTAATTGAAGTGTGGATTGCTAGATTGAACCTCAAGACTAGTAATTAAGGAACCTAGGTATGAATTTCATCCTTTTGGTTTGTCTTTAAGTTGATTCTTGCATGGTCCATGTTTAATTGTAGAGCTAAGTCATGTTTTAGTTCATACATGTTGATATAGAGCATAATTCATGCTTGCATGTGTTCTTGGTTGAATTTGGAGTTGAGTTCATGGCAAAATGGTGCATGCATGTCCATAATTGTGTAATGGTCCATGTTTTCAACTTGGTTTTGGATCAATTGGCTCCTTAGAGCATCAGATTGGAACTTCCAAATGATTTGAATTCACGCATGTTTGCGTGTTCATATTGTTCATGAAATTGGTTTAAAATTGGGTTTGAATTAAACACCCTTGGGCTTTAATTTCTCAAATTGAGTTTTGAATCATGTCATTCTATATGTTTACAAGTGTTTTCTGGAAATTTAGCCCAAGAGGATCGATTTTGATGCTTTTGGACTTGAGTTGGAGCTTGGAGGTGCAATCTGGGATTTCCAGATTTTGCACTCCCGCTCGAGCGGAGTTAGAGACGCTCGAGCGTAACTTGGTTTTTGGCTTGGAGGTGCAATCTGGAATTTCCAGATTGCGCATTTCCGCTCGAGCGGGGGAATCGCCGCTCGAGCGTGGAATCCGAGCATCCAGTAAGCTCGAGCGGGCGTCGAGCGGAGATTTCACCCATCCAGTACTTTTACAGTACGCTCGAGCGGAAAAGTTTACGCTCGAACGTGCACCTTTGTTGCATGTCCGCTCAAGCGGGGAAACATGCGCTCGAGCGGGACTCTGTTTTTCTGAAACTCCGAGACTGTTTTCTGATCACATCTTTGCACCCTCATCCCATTCTAGGCATTCTTAGACCTAGTTTAAGGCATCTTATTGAGGATATAGATGTAGAACACACCGAGGCAAATTAGGGTTTAAGTTGTTATCTTTCCCAACTGTGTAGCTTAGTGTGTGTTCAACCTGTGAACTGTGTAGGGTTGGCGACTGGGGAGGCACGCTCTAGCATATTGTAACCCAAACTCTGTGAGTAACAACTGTGTAAAGATATGTTCAAAATGATTATTTTTTGAACAATTGAACTGTACTGCTCTCGGAACTGTTACTGTTAATTGAATGAATGTATGTCCTCTATTCTGAACTGTATTGTGGCATCCTTAGCAACTACTGTTACTGACAGTTACTGTTACAGAGATCTCTGTCGGTTCCCTCGTGGAACCACTACTGTTTACTGATTGATGGCCATCAATACTGTTCGGTCTTTAAGACCTACTATTTACTGCTATGCTAATGGATGTACCACATATGATTGAATAACTGTTCTGACTGAAATACTGATTTAATGGACTATTTTCATTACTGTAAGGACATTTCATTCATAACCCCTTTACGCATTATGTTATTCACTGGGCTTTAGCTCACTGTTTATATATATATGTAGGTGCTCAGCCACCAGATCGGAGCTAGGAGCGTGGGTTAGACTCCAGTTTTGTCAAGCCAGCCTATGTGCCTCACTGCGAGGTTCCGAGCCTATCGTGTTAAGGCTTAGGGGTGTTTTACAATTCCCCCTTCTGTACCGTCTACTGTTCTGTATAGACTGAATGTTTACTGTGTGACTGTAAATTTTGTATAGACTGTACTGTTTGTATATGTGAATGCATGAAAAATTTTTTTGGCATACAGACTGACACAGCCCAATGGACATTATTCATTTACTGTATTGGCTTCCGCCAGGCCCTGTACTCTGTTTTACTGTACTACTGTTCTGCAGGCCTTTGGTAATCTTGGATTACTGGCCGGTTACGGTGCTAAACCCATAGGGCCGGGTTTGGGTCGTGACATTATCTTACATTTCCAGGGAAATAAGGAGTTGATGCAAATTAATGAATGTCACCCAACATACTTGCCATTACATTATGTTCTATTATTTCCTTATGGTGAGCTTGGATGGGAACCTGAGTTGAAATTATGGAATGTTCAATATGATCGACCTTCAACTGATCAACTTACTCAAATGGATTTTTATAGTTATCATTTGTTTGAATGACCCACAGAGTATTCAACTATTTTGAGAGGTGAGAAACTATTTCAAGAGTTTTTGGTAGATGCTTGGGCCACAACTGAGCAAAATCGATTGACATACTACAAGCTTAATGAAGGGAAACTTCGGGTTGATCTTTACCAAGAGTTGTCAGATATTGATCCAGATTATGTGCGACCTGGTCAAATTGGTCAAAGGTTTGTTTTGTCTTCTTCATTTACTGGTAGTCCTAGACATATGTTTGAAATCTTTCAAGATTCAATGGCTATCACGCGATATAACCAACACCCAGATATTTTTCTTACCATGACTGCAAATCCTAATTGGCCAGAAATTATTTCAGCATTATTATCACATCAAAAACCTATTGATCGTCCTGATTTAATTGCCGCGTTTTTGAGTTGAAGAGAAAATGTTTGATGAAGGAGATAGAAACAAATAAAGTGTTTGGAAATAAAGTTGCACATGTTTTTACAATTGAATTTAAAAAACGAGGGCACCCTCATATGCATGCACTTTTATTTCTCAAGAGT
>NW_021025649.1:127395-200260 GCF_004153795.1 Camellia sinensis
AGGTCTACTCCTATAAATCAATTTCTTCAAGAAGATCTATGTACTGATGATGAATTAGAAGATATGCCTATGAGTACATCAATTGATGCCCGAGCACACAACAATTCTTGCCGCCATTATCTTGGCAAGATGGACGTATTATGTCTTTATTGTTCAGCCTTACATTGGATGGATGGAAAATTGACCAAATCATCTATAAAACGTCCCTTATTCGGAACTTGCTATTTGGAAGGGGAGATTAGGCTACCTTTACTTATTACACCCCCCTCCATTACTACAAGCATTGTGTGATGGAAATAATGGTCAATCAAAATCCTTTCGAAATTATACTCGATTGTATAATGCAGCCAATGCTTTTACAAGTCTTGGTGCTACATTGGATCCTAGAGTTCTCAGTGGAAGGGGTCCTACATCATTCACAATTCATGGGGAATTACGATATCGAACAGGATCACTACAACCACAACCAGGGCAGGATGCGAGTTATGCTCAACTGTATATCTATGACCCTGATTCAGCATTAGAAATTCGTAATCGTAGAAATCCTAACTTGAGAAGGGATGTGCTCAAAATTATTCAGGATAGTTTGTTGCAAGTCAATGCATTTGTAGCTAGGTTTCGCCAAGCTCATGACATTTTACATTAATTAGATGCGGCAAGACATAATCTACCTGCTCATCTTCATTACAATTCAACAACTGATCAACATCGGTATAACTTACCAACTGCAGATGAGATTGCGATTGTAATACCAGGTGATGGAACAGAGGTAAGTGGAATGAGAGATATTATCTTACATTTCCAGGGAAATAAGGAGTTGATGCAAATTAATGAATGTCACCCAACATACTTGCCATTACATTATGTTCTATTATTTCCTTATGGTGAGCTTGGATGGGAACCTGAGTTGAAATTGTGGAATGTTCAATATGATCAACCTTCAACTAATCAACTTACTCAAATGGATTTTTATAGTTATCATTTGTTTGAATGACCCACAGAGTATTCAACTATTTTGAGAGGTGAGAAACTATTTCAAGAGTTTTTGGTAGATGCTTGGGCCACAACTGAGCAAAATCGATTGACATACTACAAGCTTAATCAAGGGAAACTTCGGGTTGATCTTTACCAAGAGTTGTCAGATATTGATCCAGATTATGTGCGACCTGGTCAAATTGGTCAAAGGTTTGTTTTGTCTTCTTCATTTACTGGTAGTCCTAGACATATGTTTGAAATCTTTCAAGATTCAATGGCTATCACGCGATATAACCAACACCCAGATATTTTTCTTACCATGACTGCAAATCCTAATTGGCCAGAAATTATTTCAGCATTATTATCACATCAAAAACCTATTGATCGTCCTGATTTAATTGCCGCGTTTTTGAGTTGAAGAGAAAATGTTTGATGAAGGAGATAGAAACAAATGAAGTGTTTGGAAATAAAGTTGCACATGTTTTTACAATTGAATTTCAAAAATGAGGCCTCCCCCATATGCATGCACTTTTATTTCTTAAGGGTCCAGACAAAATTCGGACATGTGCTTAAGTAGATAAATTGGTCTGTGCAGAATTTCCAGACCCAAAAGATGATCCTATGCTTTTTGAAACTGTCTAATGTTGTATGGTACATGGACCATGCGGTGCTCGAAATCCGCATGCACCATATATGGAAAATGGTAGATGCAGTAAGAGATACCCTCGAGCTTTCATAGAAACAACAACTATGGATCAAGATGGATACCCTATCTACCGTCGTCGCAATAATGGTCAAGTACATACTGTGAGGGGGCAAGAAATTGATAACAGGGATGTCGTACCATACAATGCATATCTTCTTAAACTTTTCAACTGTCATATAAATGTGAAAGTTTACGCCAGAATGAGATGTGTTAAGTATATACATAAGTACATTTACAAGGGTTATGATCGTACAACGATGGTGTTGGAATCGATAAATGAGATTCAACAATATCTCGATGCAAGGTATATTGGACCTCCAAAAGCTGTTTGGCGAATATTTGGTCATCCTTTGCATGCAGAGATACCAACAGTTGTACGATTGGCACTTCATTTACCTGGAATGCATCGCGTTGTTTTTAACCCAGAAGAGTCATTAGAAACGATTCAATCTAGAGCTGGTCAACAAATGTCAACTCTTACTGGCTTCTTTGCATATTATGCTACCAGTGAAGATGAATGTCCATTCACTTATCAAGAATTTCCACAGAATTTTGTATGGCTCAAGTTAGAAAAAGATGGAAATCAAGAGAAAAGGGATATGCAATTGGTAGAATGTACTTTGCCAGTCCTAATTGTGGTGAAAGATTTTATCTGCATTTGTTACTAGCTGTTGTCAAAGGAAAGTTGTTTCAGTCTTTACACACGGTCGATAATGTTGTGCATGATACATTTAAATTAGCATGTGTTGCAAGGGGTCTTTTAGAAGATGATGAAGAATGGATACAATGCTTGAAAGAGGCTGCAGTTATGAAAACTGGATACCAATTGAGGAGATTGTTTAGTATTATTCTCACCCAGTACTCTCTACTAAATCCATGTGCATTATGGAATCAATCCTCAACGCATATATGTGATGATCTTGCACATAAGATTCGTACATTGTTTGCCATTTCTAACCCAACTAAGGCTCAAATTAAAGATTATGGTCTCCATCTTTTGAATCAAATGCTTCATGAATTAGGCAAATGTTTAATTGACTTCCAACCCATGCCACAACCTACTGCAAATTAGAGTGCAGTAGTTGGTAATCGATTGATATTCGAACATCAACAACTACAGAATAAGGCACAACAGGCAGATTCACAAATTACTATTGATTGCCTCAACAATGGACAACGGAATGCTTATAACACAATCACTTCTTCAATTTTTCAAAATAAAGGAATTGTTTTCTTTCTTAATGGGGGTGCTGGAACAGGGAAATCATTTCTGTACAATACGATTGCATTAAAATGTCGCAGCCTTGAGCATATCGTTGTTACTGTGGCTTCATCTGGAATTACATCATTGTTATTGGTAGGAGGTCGCACTGCACATTCAACATTTTCCATTCCGTTAGATGTCTTGAAAAATTCACTTTGTGTGTTTACCAAACAATCATTACAAGCTGAGTTGTTTAGAGAAACAAAACTCATAATTTGGGATGAATTTCCTATGTAACATAGACATTGTGTTGAGGCAGTTGATCATACATTAAGGGATATTCGTGATAGTGAAAAGTCATTTGGGGGTATTACTGTTGTTCTTGGTGGAAACTTTCGACAAATCTTACCAGTTATACCCAAAGGAATTCGTGAGCAAATTATGAATGCATCATTAAGACACTCTGTTATATGGAAGCATATACATATCTTAACTTTGGATTTGAATATGCGCTTGAATCATGGAGACCATGAAAATGCTATTTTTGCAAATTTCTTGATGGAGGTAACACTACTTTAACTTTTTTCTTTATTATATAGATTATTTTAAATTAATAAATTGTGTTTACACTCATATTTTTTTTAATTGATTTCGCTTTTTTTAGATTGGGACTAATCCTCAAGAAATCATCAACCTTCCATCAACAATACACAAATGTCAAGATTTGAATGAATTACTCTTTACAGTTTACCCACAGTTGAATATGATAGAGACGTCGACCCCAACATTTTTAACTGAACGCACCATTCTGTCTGCGCGTAATGATGATGTTAGTGACATTAATACTACTGCGTTGAATATCTTTCCAGGGAGATTATATACTTATTTTGCAGCAGATAAAATGTCTGAAGATAATGAAATTAATCCTACCATTACAAATAGATATCCTAATAAATATTTAAATTCATTGGATCCTCTTGGGCTACCAACTTTTAAGTTAGAGTTGAAAGTAAGTTGTCCTATAATATTGTTAAGAAATATTGCACCGAAAGATGGACTATGTAATGGTACAAGATTGATGGTTACTAGGTGCAACACTTGCATAATTGAAGCTCAAATTTTAACTGGAGAAAAAGTTTGGCAATTTGACATTCATACCAAGGATATCTTTGACACCATCTTCTTCAGAAATGCCTTTCCAAATGACAAGACGTCAATTTCCAGTCCGATTAGCATATGCCTTGACCATTAATAAATCTCAAGGACAACCTGTGAAATTTGTTGGGATTGATTTGCGTATACCAGTGTTTAGCCATGGCCAATTATATGTGGCATTGTCCAGATGTACATCCTTTGATCGTATAAGTATTCTCCTCCCTAAAGATAGTTTGGATTCTACTACAAATATTGTTTATCCTAAAGTGTTGTTGTAGTGTTCCATGCTCATTAAATCATGTTTTATCAAAAGGTAACCATGTAGATTTATTTCTATTGATATATATAGATTTTTTTTTATATAAAATTTCAATCTAACAATAATTGGAAATATGGATTTTTTTAGGATTGGATCGAAAAATTTATGGAGCTTAAAAGGAGAAATATAACTAGCTTGCTTCGATGGGGATGTAATAAGGTAATTTCAATCTCAAACTATTTTGATATGTATTGTGAGGGAGATTTATAAACTGGCTTTGGAACGTGGTAGAAGCCGGGCAGAGAGAGGTCCGAGCATGTTTAGGTCGAGCTAGCGTGGGCTTCTCCAGAGTTGGTTTGCTTGGTTGAGGCCCAGGTCCCACGTTTGGGCCGAGCTAACTTGGGCCTGTCTAGGTTAGGTTTGCTCGGTTGAGTCCCAGCTTCCAAGTTTGGGCCGAGCTAACTTGGCTAAGTTGATTGTTGGCCAACCCGAGTTACGTGGTTCACACATTTAGCTCGGCGGGAAGAGTCTTCTGAATGTTGGCTTAATCTGTTTGGAGCTCAGTCGTACTGGAATGCTACTGAGCTCGGTTGCGATGGAGCTCGGTGAGTGGCGCTGTCGGGCTTGTTACATAGCACGGTCATAGGAGGCCGAGGTGAGGTCGCCGGGTTGCCTCATTCCCACTAATGTTATCTGGCGGTTTAAGTAGGTGGTGCTTAGCTGGATTTGCGCTGACAGATGGGAGAGTAGCTCCACGTGTCAATAAGCGAATAGATGCAGAGATGAGTGCAAAAAGTATATAAGCATGACTGCGCCCCCTATGCTGGGGATGGAACATCATTTGGTGAGAGAAAACTTAATATTCATTCAGCTCTCTCTCTCTCCCTCTCTCTGAGTGTGTGCTAACTAGACCGTAGGAGGGGTTTTCCGGCAACACACTGCCAGGTAGCTCACCGCCGTTGTGTTTTCAGGTTGATCGGATAGACTCGGAACTTGGACGAAAGGAGTACGGACAACGACGAATATCTTCTCCCCATACAATTGGCGTCGTTTGTGGAAACCATTTGCAGACATAACCATGTCTTCCAAGCTCATCTGATCGCCTTCAATGGTGAACAACGACGAAATACCATTGTCTGCCCTCGACGGTGTTACCCCGGAATCAGCTAGACGGAGAGACGGACTCCCCGCTATTCCGAACATGGCGGACCTAGAGACTTCCCCAGGAGGACTCCCGAGAGATACACAAGATAAGCGCGCCAGAAGTTTTGGTCGCTCATGGAGCCCAGACGGACACCAGCGGCGAAGAGAATTGCATGCTCGACGTTTGGAGCACAAGTTAAGGGACCAAGACACTGTCATCCAGAGAATGGCGGCAGAGATGGAAGCTCTCAAACGATAGGTCAAAGGAAAGGGTGTAGCTGGAGTGGGAGACCACAGTGAGCGCATCCATCCCCGTCACTCAGGCAGCTAGAGCCAGCAGCACACGCCTTCCCTTTCTATCACCAGAAGCTATAGAGGTAGGGATTTAGACACTTCTGCAGAGAAGTCTAGCGCGCAAGATAGTACCTACCATCCCTCACGTCCGTCGACCACTTCGAGAAATTGCTACTCCGTCCGTTCAGAGGACTTAAGGGACATCTTGAAGGAGCGAGCTCGCCGACGGGAGGCTGAAAGGGTGCCGGCACTTTAGCGGTTATCTTACGGAGGTCACCATAGTGAGGAGGTTATGATGCCGCTGCCCCGTTTGGCCGTACCAGTTCCTTTGGACACTGACTTGGCGAGGCTGAACGCTTCCCCCTTCTCCCTTGAAATAGAGACCACGTCGCTCCTAACGAAATTTCACTAGCCCAAGTTTACACTTCATGATGGAAAAAGCGATCCGTATATGTATATAAGCCACTTCCGGCAAGTCATGGCTGGACACAGGCGTAATGATGCGCTTATGTGCCTTATTTTCCCTTCTAGTTTAGGCGAACTGGACTTGAAATGGTTTGAGAGACTCCCAGAAGAGAGCATCGAGAGGTGGCAGCAGTTGACGGAAGCATTCGTGACCCGTTTCAAAACTAACACCAAAACGCCAAAGGAAGTGGACTACCTTCTGAGTGTCAAGATGGAGTCGAGTGACACCCTTAAGGCATACAACTCTAGGTACTGGGAAACCTTCAACGCAATCCTAGATTGCCCGATCAACCTGGCAATCACCCAATATAAACGCGGTCTCTCGGTCGGGCATAGGCTGAAGGACTCGCTTACAATGAACCAGCCGGCGTCCATGGGGCAACTAATGCAACGCATCAATGAGCACCTCCGAGTAGAGGATGATGCAGCGACATCCACTGTGAAGACAAATCTGGTGGTAACAGACAAAAGGGCAGCTGACAAGGTGTACGCGGTCGGATATGAGACTAACAGTCCAAATGACTGCACTGGGAAATCTGACCGTAGATCGAATCATAGAAATCGGGGTAGAGGTCACCGCAATGACCGAGTGAAATATCCCCGTGATGACGCAACCGATGCAAACAGAAGGTTGAACGCTCGGACGGGCATCACCACGGTATTTAAGATTCCAATCTATCGCATGCTTGTGAAATCCGCGACGAGGATTACGTCCTGTTTCTTGCTAAATTAGGCGATGCGCAAAAGGGCTTCAATTTGCGGTATTGTTGCACATATCATAAGGAGCGTGGACACCGCACAGAGGACTGTTTGCCATTGAAGCAACACTTGGAGGAGTTAGTCGCAGCCGGTCACTTGGACCTTTACATTGATGGGGACGTTAGAGCCGCGCATCCCACTCTGGCTGATCCGAGTGGTTCGGATGACTTAGAGACACCTCCTCAAGGAGTGGTCAATGTGATCCACGACATAGTGGAACCGGCGCGGGTATGCGAGCTCTGAGGAATGATCAAAAAGGCAGAGCATATGAGGGAAATGTTGTCAGTCCAGCCCGCGATTAAAAGAGGGAAGACTGAGGAGAAAGATGTGATTAGCTTCTCAACTAGGGACCTAGAGCGCATTCAAACGCCGCACAACGACGCCCTAGTAGTCACCCTTCGCGTTAGAGACTTCGATGTCAAGCGCATCTTGATTGACCAAGGAAGCTCGGTGGAGATTATGTACTACGACGCGTTCAATCAACTCAAACTCCGGGATACAGACTTGGCTCCGGCAACTTCACCGCTAGTTGGTTTCAACTCACAACTGGAGTGGCCTATGGGAAAGGTAATCTTACCAGTCAAAGTCGGATCCGTTGTCAAGCAGGTGGAGTTCTGAGTATTGAAAGTGCCGTCCACATACAACCTGATCTTGGGTAGGGGATGGCTTCATGCCATGCAGGTGGTAGCGTTAACCTATCACCAGGTTATGAGATTCCCTTGGCTATGGGGGAAGTTGAGGAAATTTGGGGCGATCAAGTCATGTTGAAGCAATGTTTCGTGGCAGTGAACGGGAGTCGAGCTGCCAAAGGCTTCGTCTAAATGATTGAAGGTCCAGAAGACCAGGGTGTCCTTGATGATATGGGCGCTAAGGCCGAGGACAAGGCTGTTGAAGAATTAGTGGAAGTGCGGATCGATGCTAAAAGTCCAAACAAGTTCTTTTTGCTAGGGTTAAGCCTGACCGCCCAATAAAGAACCGAGATGGTAGATTTCTTGATGGCAAATATCAAAGTCTTTGCATGGACGCCGTATGACATGCCCGGCGTTGACCCAAGCTTTATTTGCCACCAACTCAATGTCTTCCCGGATGCACGCCCTGTCATTCAAAGAACGAGGAGATCGGCTCTTTATCACACCGAGGTAGTCGCGAATGAGGTAAGGAACCTCCTAGATGCACGGGCTATCTAGGAAGTGCACTACCTTCGATGGGTTTCAAACACGGTCGTAGTACCCAAAAAGAATGGAAAGTGGCGAGTTTGCGTTGAATACAAGACTGTCAATCGAGCTTGCCCTAAAGACAGCTTTCCTCTGCCCAGAATAGACCAGCTAGTGGATCTTACGGCCAGACATAACAGGCTCAGTTTCTTGGATGCCTATCGCGGTTATCATCAGATCGCCATGCATGGTCCTAACCGCGAGATAACCTCTTTTACCACCCCAAGGGGACTATTCTGCTATCGAGTCATGCCTTTTGGTTTGAAAAATGCTGGAGAAACTTTCCAAAGAATGGTGACCAAAATGTTCGCTCCTCTGCTAGGCCGGACGATGGAGGCTTATATCGATGACATGGTGGTCAAAAGCAGGCATCAGGCAGATCGCTTATCCGACCTAGCCGAGATGTTCGTCATTCTCAAACAGCACAAGCTATGCCTAAATGCGTCAAAGTATGCCTTCAGCGTGGGATCTGGGAAATTCCTAGGCTTCCTAGTCACAAACTGAGGCATCGAGGCGGACCCTACACAAACCAAAGCCATACAAGAATTGAAGCAGCCCAACTCGGCAAAGAACGTGCAGTATCTAGCTGGAATGGCCGCCGCGCTTAACCGATTCATAAGCTGGTCATCAGATCACTGCCGCCCTTTCTTTCGAGCCTTGAAGTCCAAGTTTTCATGGGACGAGGAGTGTGACAGGGCTTTGGCCGAGCTTAAGGCGTATTTGTCTTCTGCTCCATTACTGGTAACACCCAAACCCGGCGAAGAACTCTACCTTTATCAGGCAGTTTCTCAGCATGCAGTTAGTGCGGTGGTTGTCCGATTAGAAGGTATCCAGCATTTCCCTATCTTTTACGTGAGCAAAACCTTGTTGTCCGATTAGAAGGTATCCAGCATTTCCCTATCTTTTACGTGAGCAAAACCTTGTTACCGGTCGAGTCGAGGTACTTGCTGCTGGAAAAACTTGCTTTGGCGTTGATGATGGCCTCCAGGAAATTGGTACACTACTATCATGCTCACACCATCGTTGTGTTGACCGAATTCCCCCTCAAAGCCTTGTTCAAGCGGGCGAATTTCTCCGGCCGAATCCTGAAGTGGGCGGTCGAATTGGGACAATTTGACGTCAAGTTTCAACCCTGAACGGCCATAAAAGCACAAGCATTAGTAGATTTTGTTGCTGAATTCTCACTTGGAATTCACCAAGTATGCCCGGTGGATCTCACCGCGATAGCCGAGGGGGGGATTGAAGGCTTAATGGAAATTGCACAACAGGGCGATGTTGGCGACGCGACCAAACAGCTGAGCGACCGTGATCCCATCAACCTTCAAGCCTCTCAGGACCCCTTAAAGTGTTAAAAACTCTTCGTCGGTGAAATGTGAAAATTTTTTGTAGATGGAGCCTCAAATCATCATGGCGCTGGGCTGGGCATAGTTTTGATCTCGCCAGATGGTCTGACCATCGAACACTCTATCACACTCGGATTCTCTGCGTCAAACAATAAGGCTGAGTACGAGGCGCTATTGGCTGGGCTTAAGAGCGCGCTTCAGTTGCGTGAATCCGAGCTGATGGTTTACAGTGACTCCCAACTTGTTGTCAACCAAGTGTCCGGGGTCTACGAAGACAAAGACGACCTCTGGTAAGAGAACACATCAAGCGATTCCAGGCAATAAGGGTCCAACAAATTGGTCATGAAGAAAACGGCCGTGCGGATGAATTAGCCGGTCTAGCTTCCATGGTTGACAGAACATCTCCCAGTCCTCTTTTGATTGAGTTTCTTCCAAGGCCTAGTATTGAGAAACCCGAGCAGACAGAAGTACTCTTCACCGAGCTTGGCCCTTCTTGAACGGACCTTGTTATCCTCTTCTTGAAAGAACGGACCCTTCCGGCCGATAAAAAGGAAGTGCATAAAGTCCGGGTGAAGTCAGAGCGATTTTGGCTCTCTCTATCTGGCGCTTTATACAAGAAATCATTCACCGGTCTTTACCTCAAATGTGTACACCCAAACAGCGTGGAAGCTTTCCTGTACGAGATCCATGAAGGCATATGCGGAAGTCACATCGGGGGAAGATCTTTGGCCTACCGAGCTATCTCACAAGGATATTGGTGGCCATGCATGCAAGCAGACGCTAAAAAATATGTTAGAAAATGTGAGAAGTGCCAGAAGTTCGCCCACCAAATTCACCAGCCGGCCAGAGAACTTCATCCCCTCACAAGCCCTTGGCCTTTTGCGATGTGGGGGCTAGACATAGTGGGACCACTCCCAACGGCACCAGGAAATCGGAAGTTCTTCATTGTGGCTATGAATTACTTCATCAAATGGGTTGAAGCTGAGCCCTTAGCGACTATCAAGGAGAAAGACGTCAAACAGTTTGTCTGGTAGAATGTGGTAATGCAGTTTGGCATTCCAAAGATTCTGATTTCCGATAATGGCACCCAATTTGACAGGCGCTTATTCAGAGGATTTTGTGAGGAATTGAAGATCGAATTCTACATTTTCACTCTGGCTTACCCACAGTCCAATGGCCAAGCCGAAGCATCAAACAAGACTATTCTCGATGGGTTGAAGAAAAGACAAGAGAAAGCCAAAGGAAAATGGGCCGAGGAACTCTCAAGTGTCCTTTGGGCATATCGGACGACCCCGAGGCGATCCACCGGGAAAACCCCTTTTGCCCTAGCGTACGGCATGAAGGCGGTCATTCCATTAGAAATCGGCATGCCCACCATCCGCAGTGAAAATTTTGAGCCCGAGTTGAACTCTGAAACAGTCACCCTGGAATTGAACCTAGCTGATGAGCGCCGAGAAAAAGCTTTGATCCACATGGCCGCATACCAACAAGAATTGTCCAGGAAATACAACAAAACCGTGCACCCTAGACCATTTAAAGTGGGCGACTAGGTTTTAAGGAAGGTCATGGGCAACACACTGGTGACGGACGAAGGCAAGTTAGGGGCAAACTGGAAAGGGCCCTACAAGGTAACCGGTCTAACGGGCAAGGGGGGCATACCATTTAGAAGATTTGGACACTCTGGCTTACCCACAGTCCAATGGCCAAGCCGAAGCATCAAACAAGACTATTCTCGATGGGTTGAAGAAAAGACAAGAGAAAGCCAAAGGAAAATGGGCCGAGGAACT
The DNA here is from genome assembly GCF_004153795.1 of Camellia sinensis. Taxonomy (NCBI): domain Eukaryota; kingdom Viridiplantae; phylum Streptophyta; class Magnoliopsida; order Ericales; family Theaceae; genus Camellia; species Camellia sinensis. The sequence goes on from NW_021025649.1 coordinate 138,700, forward strand.
CTCAAGTGTCCTTTGGGCATATCGGACGACCCCGAGGCGATCCATCGGGAAAACCCCTTTTGCCCTAGCGTACGGCATGAAGGCGGTCATTCCATTAGAAATCGGCATGCCCACCATCTGCAGTGAAGATTTTGAGCCCGAGTTGAACTCTGAAACAATCACCCTGGAATTGAACCTAGCTGATGAGCGCCAAGAAAAAGCTTTGATCCACATGGCCGCATACCAACAAGAATTGTCCAGAAAATACAACAAAACCGTGCACCCTAGACCATTTAAAGTGGGCGACTGGGTTTTAAGGAAGGTCATGGGCAACACACTGGTGACGGACGAAGGCAAGCTAGGGGCAAACTGGGAAGGGCCCTACAAGGTAACCGGTCTAACGGGCAAGGGGGGCATACCATTTAGAAGATTTGGATGGCAAAGGCGTACCCCGACCATGGAATGTGGCTAACCTCAAACTGTACTATTTTTTGTATTTGTCGTTCTTATGTAATTTTTTGATGAAGGATTTGTTTTTCCTACACTTCCGAATGTAATACTCTTTTTGTCAATATAATAGAAATGAATTATCTTTGCTGAAGCAGTTTGCTGTTTTCGGGGCCTACTCTTGCGTTTTAGCCGAGATGATTTACCCCGGCTAACAGAGTTGGTGATTTGCCAAACTCAAGGGTTCCAGTCGAGATGATTTACACCGGCTGAAAGAGTTGATGATTTACTCAACTTTGAGGTTTCAGCCAAGATGATTTACTCCGGCTAAATGTCTTTTTGTCAATATAATAGAAATGAATTATCTTTGCTGAAGCAGTTTGCTGTTTTCGGGGCCTACTCTTGCGTTTTAGCCGAGATGATTTACCCCGGCTAACAGAGTTGGTGATTTGCCAAACTCAAGGGTTCCAGTCGAGATGATTTACACCGGCTAAAAGAGTTGATGATTTACTCAACTCTGAGGTTTCAGCCAAGATGATTTACTCGGGCTAAATGAGTTGATGATTTACTCAACTCTGTGGCTTCAGCCGAGATGATTTACTCCGGCTAAATGAGTTGATGATTTACTCAACTCTAAGGTTTTAGCCGAGATGATTTACTCCGGCTAAATGAGTTGATGATTTACTCAACTCTGAGGTTTCAGCTGAGATGAGTTTCCCTGGCTAAATGAGTTGATGATTTACTCAACTCTGTGGCTTCAGCCGAGATGATTTACTCCGGCTAAATGAGTTGATGATTTACTCAACTCTGTGGCTTCAGTCGAGATGATTTACTCCGGCTAAATGAGTTGATGATTTATTCAACTTTGAGGTTTCAGCCGAGATGAGTTACCCCGGCTAAATGATTTGATGATTTACTCAAGGTTTTAGCCGAGATGCTTTATCCCGGCTAAAGGAGTTGGTGATTTGCCCAACTCAAAGGCTCTAGCCGAGGTGCTTTACCTTGGCTAAATGAGCTGATGTTTTGCTTAGGTTAAAGGTTCCTGCCGAGATGATGAAACATAGTACAACAAGCAATGTAACAGTTAACAAAATGAGAATTTTTCATTGATGATAAACTGTAGTACATAAGGTGGGGCAGGCAGCCCGGTTACATTCTTTAAAAAAAAAAACTAAACTAAGGGGGAAAGGTCAGCGAAGTCATCCCCGGTTGCAACTACCTCAAAGTCGATCGCAGTTGTGGTTTCTCGGGCACCGGACTCAACCTGGCTGGCCTCCTTAGGGCGATTTTCTCCCTCGACGTTGTCCTCAGCGTTGTCCCCGCTTTCTTCCTCGGCTTCAGCTTGCAGGGCACTGAAGACATCGTTTGCATATGGCACCATATAGGCCGGTAGAAAGGTAGCGGGGGTAGAGGCAAACACGTTGGTCCCAGATCCTTGGCCGAGCTGGTCGCAAGCAGCCTTCCAGCCGGACTTAAAGAATATGTCCTTGGTGGCCTCGACTTGCTTGGTATAGCTTTCTTCGGCCTCCTTGAAAACTTCATTGTTTGCCCCATCCACTTCATCTTTCCTTGATTGCTTCAACGCTGCCAGCTCAGCTTGGAGAACGTCCCTTTCCTTCTCAACGGCACCAAGTTGGCCGAGCAGTTTGGAGTTGTCGATATTTGCAATCTCCAAAGAAGCCTTCGACCACCCCAGCTCGGTTTGAAGGTGCTCGACCTGGCTGGCGGCGTCGGTCGCCTTTTACCAGAGTCTATGAATCCGTTCCATCACAAGATGTTGTTTTTGGATGGCCTGCAAGAAAAGAGTTTGAATAAAGAAAGCCAACCGTGCAAACACTTGAAGAAAATTTGAATAAAGCATGCAGAATTCTTACCTGGGTCATAGACTTGACCGAGGATTTCACGAGCCGGGTGTCAGGCACGTGGTCACTGCCGGTCATGTCGCTCGGCATGAGTAAGGCTTTTGTCAGGTCGAAGGCTAGGAGGTGTTCTTTGTCGCCTTTGATCGAAGCGTTGGTCGAGATCTCCTTACCCCGGTGCTTTAACTGAGGCTTCCAAGGTGGTGTTGGCTCAGATGCGACCGCGGGTTGCTCGGTGCTTAGCTCCGAAACAAGCTTGGCTATGGGATCGGCGGTCAGAGGCCTTTTCTCGGCTAGGCGGCTGTCCTTGCTGGTTTGCGCCGCAGCAGTTGATGCCAACGCAACCACGACCCCACTTGTTTGACCGGCAGCAGTTGCGTGGGGAGAGATGCTCGGCAGCTCGGTGGATGTGGCGGTGATGAGGTTCTTGATGCAGCTCCGCTTGGCCATCTCTTATTCTTCGGTCAACCGGATTAGGGGCACGTCTGGTAGTGTTGGATCAGGTGGTGGAGACGGTGCTCGGAGAAAGTCAGTAACTCTACTCTGGCTGGGAGCTGTGTATCTATAGCTCGGTACGTAGCCAAGAAGTTCGTGGCAATCCGGTTACGATACCGCAGTACGGTTCTGATGGAGGCCTCGTTGGGGTTATAGTAGTTTGCTTGCAAGGCTTCGATAGCTGCAAAGTGGGAAAGAAGAAAGAACATTAGTACAGAACAGTGAAGGAAAATGGGTTGACTGAGCAGTGAGCGCGACTTACATGTCGAACCGAAGTTTTTGCTGATGTACCAGCCGGGCACGTCGGCTGTTTCGTAATTCCCAGACACCCAGAAAAAGTCATCATCGTGCATTTCTTTATCTGGGGTGCCGGTTACAATCTTCTCCTTGCCCGGCCTAATCTTTAAATAGTAGTTAAGTCCATCGCCTGTATGTCCAAGGGTGTACTGGCGTAGAATCTCGGCTAATCCTAGACTCAGGCCCAGCCGATTGTTTAGCTCGTCTATCCCGTTAATTATTCTGTAGGTGTTGGTTGAGACTTGTGTTGGTGTTAGCCCGGTGCGCCTCAGGAACTCGCACATTAGAGGATTGACCGGGAAGCAAAGGCCGCCTTCGATAATGGAAAGCACGGTGAAAGGGCATTGGTCTAGTCTGCCCCAAGGGGTTGTGTCCTCGGCACCGAGCTCAAGATGTATGTCTGCGGGGACGGCGTATTCTTCCTGGAACGCGGCTAGTGCGACCGGCGTGTCAACCAGGAAGCGGTAACGCCCTATGTGAAGCCGGTTGGTTTTAGCACGGCTGTGTTGGTTTGGCAAACTTTCGTTTGATGGCTGCTCGGCCTTTGAGAGCCTCAGTGTTGGTGATTAGTCCCCTTGGGCTCTGCAGTAAAAGGAAGTGTAAGTGTAAGTGGGAGCATGGTCGCTCAAAACGAGCTCGACTTTAGCTCGGTCAGATGGAGTGCCAGACCATCTCGGTCACAGAGGTAAACCTAGAAGCTCGGCTGCTCAAGCGGACCAGATATTAGCCCGATCGAGCTGTCCAACACTCTGTTACCTCGGTTCCTACGCGAGTTTTGCAAACTCGCAACTTGCTCAGTTTTAGTGTTTTTTAGGATCAAAAGAAGACCTGGAGCTCGGTCCACCCTAGATCCTCGCGTGTTCTTCACAGAAGTTGAAGAGCAGTTGAGAGAGAAGGGGCATATGTGGTTAGTGGGGGGCTACATCCTAAAACCTACGGCTATCGTGCCCTAAAATGTGAGTATCAAAGGAAAAACAATGAAGAGATTCAAAGAACTTACCAGTTTGGGGGCGAAGGTCGAATCTTCGAGCACGGAGACAGTCCAGGGCAAGAATGGTGTTTGATAGAGAGGATGGCACGTTGGGTCGTTTGGAATGGAAGAGAAACAGTAAAAAAGAAATGTGGAGGGGCAAACGACGAGCTTATAGGAAGAAAATAAGCGCAAAAAATTCGAAAAATGAAGAGGCGGCGGGGTTGGTTGCTCGAGGCCAATGAGCGAAGGTCGCGTGTCCATAATGACGGTAGCGTCAGTACTGAAGAGACAAGATGGCGAGTTGAGGCGTCGACCGAGCAATTCAAGAAACTGAGCATGAGAATTAGCTCGGTCAACGTCTTGCAGGTTTAAGTCGGGCGGAGAATCGACCCCGATCAGATCATGTAATCCCAGTTACGCTTGCGCGGACAGAATTAAGGGGCAATTGTGAGGGAGATTTATAAACTGGCTTTGGGCCGTGGTAAAAGCCGGGCAGAGAAAGGTCCGAGCATGTTTAGGTTGAGCTAGCGTAGGCTTCCCCAGAGTTAGTTTGCTCGGTCGAGGCCCAGGTCCCACGTTTGGGCCGAGCTAACTTGGGCATGTCCAGGTTAGGTTTGCTCGATCGAGTCCCAGCTTCCAAGTTTGGGCCGAGCTAACTTGGCCGAGGTGATTGTCGGCTAACCCGGGTTACGTAGTTCACACATTTAGCTCGGTGGGAAGAGTCTTCTGAATGCTGGCTTAATCTGTTTGGAGCTCAGTCGTATCGGAATGCTACTGAGCTCGGTTGTGATAGAGCTCGGTGAATGGCGTTGTCGGGCTCGTTACATAGCACGGTCATAGGAGGCCGAGGTGAGGTCGCTGGCCTGCCTCATTCTCGCTAATGTTGTCTGGCGGTTTGAGTAGATGGTGTTTAGCTGGATTTGCGCTGACGGATGGGAGAGTAGCTCCACGTGTCAATAAGCGAATAGATGCAGAGATGAGCGCAGAAAGTATATAAGCATGACTGCACCCCCCATGCTGGGGATGGAACATCACTTGGTGAGAGAAAACTTAGCATTCATTCAGCTCTCTCTCTCTCCCTCTCTCTGTGTGTGTGCTAACTAGACCGTCGAAGGGGTTTTTCGGCGACACACCGCCGGGTAACTCACCACCGTTGTGTTTTCAGGTTGATCGGATAGACTCGGAGCTTGGACGAAAGGAGTACGGATAGCGACGAATATCTCCTCCCCATACATGTATATTTCCAACAAATATACCAATTTATATTTTTTTTTGCTTCCACAAATTACCAGATTGTTGTGCATGTTCCTTATTAGGGATAGGAATGGCAACGGGGCGGGGCGGGGTCGGGGATCACCCTCCTCGTCCCCGATCCCCGAAGGCACAAAAGTCCCCGATCCCCGTCCCCGATCCCCGGCGGGGAATCCATAATCCTCCCCACCCCCGCTCCCAACGGGGATCGGGGATCCCCGATCCCGAAAAATCCCCGTAAAAAATAACATCCACAACAAACAACCCTCCCAACAGAACAGATCAGCAAAACAACATTACAACCAAAAAAATATAGACAGATCTGATACACACACACATACATGTATACATATACAATAAATGAACCAAAAAAAAAATGATACTGATACACAACACACACACACATACATGTATACATATACACAGATCTGTGTGGATCGCGCACGGATCCATGTCGATCGACTCAGATTTACGCCGAAACATGGCTGAAACCGCGGTGCTACGGCGAGAGAGAAGAGAGAGAGGGGGTGCTACGGCCTACGGCGGTGCTGCGAATCTGCGATGGAGGATGGTAGAGGAAGTGTGGCGACGGAGAACGGCGGAGCGGCTGTTCTTGAGACTGGATCTGGTCTAGATCGACATGGCTTTGAGAGTTGACAGAGAGAGAAGAACCAGAGAGTGAGAGAGTGAGAGAGAGATGAGAGTCAGTTGAGAGAGTGAGTTGAGAGATGAGAGTATGAGAGAGAGAGAGAGAAAGAGTTATATAAATATAATAATACAACAATAATATAACTAAATATATAAATAGGATATGTAGGGATCTTTCGGGGAAATGTCGGGCCGGGGCCGGGGCCGGGCCAGGGCCGAGAAATTTATCCCCGTCCCCGGCCCGAAAATCATCGGGGATGCATTTTTTAATACTAGCCCCGGCCCTACGGGGAATAATTTTCGGGGAAAAACCTATTTATCGGGACGGGGCGGTCCGAAGTGAGAGGGAGAGAAATACTCTCAACCCCCGTAGTCACTCGATCTTCAACACCATGATTTTTTCTTTTGCCAAACATCGAATCGGATCCTATCAGTGATGGAAAGGCATCTATTGAAGAACGACAAGCAAGATCGATTCACGGAAAGTAATGGAAAGCAGGATCAGCGACGGAGAAGCGTTCAACGAAGAACGACCACCAAGATCGGTGACGAAGAGCAAGATCAACAACAAAGAACAATGAAAAGCAAGATCAGCGATGACACAGACCAGCGGCGGTCAATGGCGACGAATTTTCGTTGTTGATACCACAGAGATCTCGATGTTCGGCGCAGGAAGAGAGTGAGTTGAGAGATGAGAGTAAGAGAGAGAGAGAGAGAGAAAGAGTTATATAAATATAATAATACAACAATAATACAACTAAATATATAAATAGGATATGCGGGGATCTTTCGGGGAAATGTCGGACCGGGGCCGGGGCTGAGAAATTTATCCCCGTCCCCGGCCCGAAAATCATCGGGGATGCATTTTTTAATACCAGCCCCCGCCCTACGGGGAATAATTTTTGGGGAAAAACCTATTTATCGGGACGGGGCGGTCCGGGTCCCCATCGGGCCGGGTTCATATTGCCATCCCTAATTAGGGATACATACAAGTTGATACAAAGACTTTTTTGAAAGTAATGAGGAGGAAGTTTGGGCAAACACATGTTTGAAAATATGTTATTGACACATCTTCTGTAAAGCATACATATTCTGGAAAGCTTCAACCCACTTTTTTTTTTTATTTATAAAGATTTAACCCACTCTTTTGGTGTATGACAATATGATGTTTATTTTTTTAATTTGATTGGCAACAGTAACACTAACTGGTGTGCATTTTAATTTTAATTTATTTTAAATTGTAAAACACTAGCTGGTGTGCATTATTTGATATATATATATATATATATTTATATTTGATTTGTTTGGAATTGTAAAGTATAGTCTATTAAATATATTTTTATAATTACATTTTAATCTTAAATTTAAATAGTGCTCGATTATAATTATATTATAATCCTAACATTATTTACACCGTACCGTCAGGTACGGACATACGCTAGTAAATAAATAAACTACAACAAAACATTATTTACACATTACTCTTGTCACATTTTTTGCTCTAAAATTGCTAATTAAGTTTACATATTCTACCATATATTTTTTAAAATAGCTAATTCATTCAAACTTTTTTACAATGTGATTGACTGAAGACAAAGATTTGAATAGTTTCAATTTTGAAATGATTATTTCTCTCAAGCTAACTGCAATTGACATAATCAATAATATTCTAAAAACTAGTCACGTATTTACGAAATAATCATCCATTCCTTTCAAATATATTACCACTTCAATTGGCATTTTTGTTTTCTTTCAGTAAAATTTCTTCCAAGACTTTTAACTCCAGAGATCATATATTTGTTAACATAGCTAATCTATTCAAATTTTATTGTGACATGGTTAACTAAAGGTAAGGTCATTGAAAACCTTTTTTCCCAAGACAATTGCAACCATTATATTCAACAAAATTTTATAAACAATCTATGTTACTTTCAAGTAATTACCACTTCAATTGGTCTTTTGATTAATTTCAATACAACTTTTTTCAAAGACGTTAACTCAAAAAATAAATCACTCTCATAAACATAAAAAAGTCCTTCATGCTTTAGAAAATCTTCTTCCAAATTAGCATAGCAAGTCTTCAAACAATCATCAACATATGAAAGTCCTCCATGTTTATAAAATCTTCTTCCAAATTAGTATATCAAGTCTTCAAACATTCATCACTACAAAATTTTCATCTTTATTATACTATAACGGTTTTACTAATTTGGGGCTTTATTTTTTTTCCCCTCAAATTTAGGAGCCTAAGGTGACTGTTGTCATGGTTTTCTCTCAAGGCAGAGCTTAAAATTCATAAATTTTTTGAAACAAACATAAACATACTACTCAACTTATTTAGTACCTACTTTGTATCCTTTTTTCCCTATGGGTATCCCCAAGTTTGGTTCAAGTTGAGTGCTAAGTGTGTAGGATTGGGTTCCCACATTAATAGCTTCGCACCACTAACGCTGTGTTTGGTTTGAGAATTTAGGGAGGGATTTGGAAAGGGAAAGAAAAAAGGTGTATAAAACTAGGTGAAATATATATATGTTTTATTCACATTTCATCTACCATTTCCATTTCTCTTTCCAAATCCCTTAACCAAACACAACATAAGTGATTGGTTCAGTAGGTAAGTACTCAACTTTTCTCGCTAACTTTGGTTCTGATATAAATACGATAAATTGTTATAATACTTACAAGTATTATTTTATAAAAATTTATGTAACTTGGCCTGATGACATGGCTAATAGGACTTGTTGATGGTCCAAGAATACTATAGGGTAAAGTGGACATGTGTCTTGGTGCAAAATTGCATTAAATGGGACAGTGTGTGACGAAGAGGTAGTTGCAGATAGTTAAAATAAATGCGCAATTGGTCAAAGCAATGAAAGGAGAGCACTTGTAGAGATTAAGAAGGTATGTGTGGCTGCAACAACTCTGGCCAAGTGAAGGAACAAAACAAGGAGATCGAAGGAGAGGACATCATCAAACCCATTCACAGCCTTCTTGAAAAATAGGAGTAGCAATTAGTTGTTTGGGAGTAGTATTTGTTGTAACTTAGTTTAGCAATTGGTTCCTTGTTTCTTGTTTTTATGCTTTTATGCTTATAACAAGTGACAATTTCAGTTGATGTTTATTTATTTCAATCGATTCACCCTAAAAAAGTTTTTTGAAATCTGATAAGGCATAGAACTTAGGCCACGTTTGAGATGAGTGTTTGGGCTAAAATGCTCATTTCCGTGGAGCATACTTTGGCTTCAATTTCCCATTCACTCGGTAATGGTTTTGAGCAACCAAATATACCACGTGAATCACAACGCGGCATAGAACGCGTTACCACTTTGACCCGAGTAAATCGACACTCGGGGCCCACCTAAAAAATAGACCGACCTTAGGAAAAAATTCTGGTTTTACCCAGAATTTATAACCATTTCCAACAAAAAGATCCGGACCCCCTTTGCCTTTGATTGGTCAATTTTTTATTTTATTTTATTTTATTTTTCTTCTCCCCCTATCACCAACCCCCACGTGTGTGTGGGAGTGGTGGGGGTGGAGAGCTTGAGGGGGTCTCAATCATATCCCCAAAATAGTAAAAAAGCCAACTAACATCCCAAACAAACCCTTATTACATTACTTGATCTTTTACTATTTTGTGCAAAATTTGCAATTTTCGGCCGATTGATTTCAATTAGGGGTGGACGTGGGTCGATTGTGGCTATGGAACCTCCAATCCACCATTCGTTCGCTAGATTGGCGGATTGGAGAAAATCAATCCACATTCGTCTGCCAATCTGGTGGATATGGATTGAGCGGATTGGTGGATTGACGAATAGATGCGAGTCGGTGTGGTGGTTTAAAATTTTATAAATTTTCAACATAATTCAACTTATGTACTTCTTCAAAAAAAAAAATTGTATTACAATCAATGACTTAAAAAAGTATCACAATCACTGTATGCCTCATTCAAAGGACGAAAGTTTGAAACTTTAAAGGCACTGCATGTCTCATCGACATATTACAATCATAGTATGCCTCATCCATATAAAGTATTACAAACAATTCAAACCACCAAAATCATGAATAGAGCAGTAGTAGAGATTGTATGACTCTGTATTGTTACATCTATATCTATTTTTGAAAATAAAAATCAACCAGCATATATCATTTTATTTATTTATTATTTTTAGAGTAAGATTTAAAAACTAAAAAATATAGATAAATAATATATTTATTTTTTTAATTTAAAAAATATATTCAAGTTGAAAAATTTTTTTTAACAGAATATTTTATTTTTTTTCAATTGAAAATACAAAATCTTACAAATTACTAGGGATATTTGCGGTTTGGTGGTTCGGTTACGGCCAAATGAACCTCAAATTCGTTATCCGCCCAAAACTAGATGGATTGAAAAAAATCAATCCACAACTATCTGCTCATCATTACACATCCATCTAAAATGTGATGAATCAGTTTGATTCGATAAGTTTAGACGGATTGATTTATCTACTCCTCACTCTAATTTTAATTGGTCTGCCTCAAACCAAAATTTTATTAACAGAATTATAAATGAAATAGTTTATCCGTGTATAAGGAAATTAACATATTTTATTAAATTATATAATAATAATAATAATAATAAATTTAAAAAAATGAAAATAAAAACAAAAGAAAAGAACAATCCCGAGGGTGGACTAGGATGCAAAAAATTGCCGGTGGGATGGGGGTACGGTTGCAATAAATACAGTTAATAGCGTGGCGCCTAAGCACAGGGACGCAACCATTTCAAAATATTCGCACGCTGCCACGTTCATCTTCCTCCCTTCTTTTTATCTCACCACTTTCCTCTCCCGCCAACCTCTCTCGCCCTCTCCTCTCTCTCTCTCTCTCTCTGTGCCTCCCTAGACTTCTTTCTTGTCTTGTTTATCAGAGCTAAACTCTCTCTCTCGCTCTCCAAACCTACTCTTCCTTTCTCTCCAGAAGCTGAGACCTTTCTACATCGCTCGGGTCGCTCGATCGATCACACTCGCCTTCTTGTCCAAACCCTAGCGCTCATTATGACAAATTCAACTAAATCATCCAACCCAGACGGGTTCTTCGCTAATCCCAATCCTCCACAGTTGTAGAAGGCCAATAATTCGAGTCTTGGGGGCTCAAGATATGTAATTTTGATTACCTGAACCGGTAAATGTTTATAATTTGAGATCTTGAAATTGTTCAATTATGTTAATTATGAAGTGCTTGAATTTCAATTTTGATGACTGATATGAATCTTGTCTGTCATTGTTGAAAGAAAAAGAAAGGAAAAAAAAACGATATTGTTTATTAGGATTTGATTGATGATGCCTCGGGTTTTTGATGCAATGAGGGGGACTCCACCTGGAATTTCGCTTATAAGAAGAATTAGAGGCAAGGAGTGGAGTCTAACAACCTATAGATATGTTGTTTTGTTGGTTACTTTTATAGCATATACTTGTTACCATGCTTCTAGAAAACCCAGTAGCATTGTCAAGAGTGTTTTGGATCCTGACCCTAAGAAGGTTAATGGGGCACATCCCTGGCCAATGGGTGAATTCTTTGTTAAGAGGGAAATGGTGGGTATTGAAATGAATAGATTGAGAAATGGTGGTTGGGCACCATTCAATGGAACGGACGGGACCTCAAAATTGGGAGAGATTGATGTTGCATTTCTTGCGTGTTACTCGCTAGGGATGTATGTTGCTGGGCATCTGGGGGATACGTTGGATCTCCGCTTGTTTTTAAGTACTGGGATGATTGGGAGTGGTATTTTTGTTGGGCTTTTTGGAATGGGTTATTTTTGGAATGTTCATGCGTTCTCATTTTATTTGGTCATGCAAATGGTGGCTGGGTTGTTTCAGGCCACAGGTTGGCCATCGGTTGTTGCTGTTATAGGTAATTGGTTTGGAAAGAGGAAGAGAGGTTTGATAATGGGTGTTTGGAATGCTCATACATCTGTGGGGAATATTAGTGGCTCGCTTCTTGCTGCTAGTGTTCTGGACTATGGTTGGGGCTGGTCTTTTATACTTCCAGGTGCTTTTATCTTTTTGGGAGGGATACTTGTGTACCTGTTATTGGCTGCTTATCCTGAGGATGTTGGGTTTCCTTGCCCACATGGTTTGGCTGCAAATGCAGAGACAGTGCCAGATGATGAAGAAGCTCTGATTAGAAAAGGAGACTTGGTGGAAGCTGAAAAGAACACTGTTCCTCGGTTGGCATCAATGAATAGGAAAAGTGTCGGGCTTCTTGAAGCTTGCCTAATACCAGGAGTGATACCCTTTGCGTTGTGCCTCTTCTTTGCAAAGCTTGTGGCCTACACATTTTTGTATTGGTTACCATTTTATCTAAGTCAAACAGGTAATTTCGAGCTATCCAACCCCTTTTGCCATTAGTTAATTGATGAAAAGACAATCTGAATAACAGGTTATACAAATTTAATAACTTTTGCATTAGCGCTTTCAACCTGTTTTTTTTATGTAGCTTCAAATTTTAGTTGATCGTATTTGCTATCTTGATTTTGGTCGGAAAAGGGTCAAGCTAAAAGAAATTGCAATTGGTTGGTTGTTATCATGATGTATATAATTGACAATATGATGGCATGAGAAAATGTATAGGTCTGAATTTTGCATTATGCGTGCTGCTCTTTTTGTGTTTCTTAGCCCAAGAGAAACTGCTTGGCTGAAGCTTAATTATCTTCGTTTATTAGATAAGCAAAGATACACAATTTGTCTTCTAATCAAATGTCGAGGTTTGTGCATTTGAGCAGTACTTTTGAATTAATGTTTTGCTTGATGTTATTACAAATGTTTTTGCAGTGAATTATATGGGATTCAATGTTCATGGCCCTATAATACTAGTCAAGTTGGCAAATAAGACAATTTTTTGGCTTGATATTAAAAATTCTCTCTCTCTCTCTCTCTCTCTCTCTCCAGATTAATAAAATAATCTTTGTTGAAAGAGTCTAGAAAAGAAAGAAAGACAAAAGAAGGATGGCAAACAAAATAAGGTTCATCCATATCTTTTTTTTAACTTGGACTTTTTGGTTCAGAATTATGGGGTTTGTATTTGGCATGATGTTCTCTGGATTTTAAATCTGTGTTGGATATATGTAGATGATGAAGTGATTGGGGAATCCATTTTTGTTGACGTGTAGAAAGAATATGATCATTTCCACGTGGCCATGTCTGTGGAGCCAGAATATCATATTGCTTCCTTAATTTTTCACCTAAGGACTTGTCAGAACTCAGAATTACTTAGAGTAAAGCTAAGGTTTATGTAATTGCACTAGGAGTGCAAAAAGACCTGAGTAAAAAAGCAATTTCTGGTTTATTTTTTGGATCTACAACTGTTTTGGTGGGTTTTATGGATTTATTTATTTATTTATTTTTTCTGAAGGGATGTTTAGTACTTTCTTCTTATTTGTCGAAAATTTGAAGTCAATCCACAGAATAAGAAGTGCAGTCCGTAGGCCTAAGAAAATTTCCAATTCACCAAAATAATACTCTTGAGAGAATTTCTATGAAGACAAATGCATTACATTCTGTAATTGATGCCTGAATATTTCAGAATTATTGTGCATGTCATGTCATGCAATCGTACAAGGCTATTAAGATGAGCATGAGCTGTCATGCCCAAGCAAGTAACATTTGGTATTACATGTGTTCATCCAAAATTTGAGATTTTGTTTTTTTGTACCAAGCTTCATATGGTCAAGTTCTGCTGCTGTCATAAATCCTTACTTGATTGGATGATGTCACAGGAATCTATTCTGCATTAAAGATTCCTCAATGTTTTCAATATAATTTGTTTCAAGTTTCTCATCTTGTTTACATTCATGATTTTACAGAAATTGGTGGAGAATATGTATCTGTAAAATCAGCTGGAAATCTTTCTACTCTTTTTGATGTTGGGGGTATTTTTGGCGGGATTTTAGCTGGCTACATATCTGATAAACTCAAAGCTCGGGCAACCACTGCAGCCAGCTTCTTGTATGCGGCAATCCCTGCAATGATTCTATACCGCACATATGGGAATATTTCAAAGACGCTTAATATTGTACTTATGATGATTGCTGGTTTGTTCGTAAATGGACCCTATGCTCTTATCACTACTGCAGTCTCTGCAGATCTTGGTACACACAGCTCTCTCAGAGGGGATGCTCGAGCATTGGCAACAGTCACTGCCATTATTGATGGTACTGGATCGGTTGGTGCAGCTCTTGGCCCTCTTCTTACTGGATTCCTTTCCACGAAGGGATGGGATGCAGTGTTTGTGATGCTAATGGTTTGTGCTTTTATTGCTGGTCTTCTTTTATCTCGTTTGGTCATAATTGAACTTACCGAAAGAAATAGCAAACATAAATCTTTAACCAGTGGGCAGCACACTCCTGGAGGTAATGTGGTTCTAGTATTTTTTTTAAGCACATGCTTTAGTTTCTTTTCATTTTAAGGTAAAAATACAACATAAGCAAAGGGGCATGCATGCATCTGTATTATTTATTTATTTATATTTACCTACTATAAAAGACCCATCACTGAAGATCTGTTTTGTACAATGCCACAGTAGTTGATTAGTCCATTTGATGCTCATAGAATGAAGGTGTATATATGATACCTTCAAAATGAAGTTGTAAAGCTCTGTGATGTATGGCAAGTAGGTGAAGATTCTCATAGGAACCCAAACTCAATGTACGGCAGCAGGGAACCTAGGCTATGGAGATGGTTTTAATTGATTTTGTGGTTGAAAAGATGGTAAAAATATAGGGTTTCATAGCTTTGTGTTAGGGTAACAAAAGTGTAGGATTTGGAGAATGAAAACAAAAGGTTTTATGTGCTGTTTTGGGCACTGTGAATAATATCAGTGAAAAGTAACTTGGTTGGTTTTGTATTCTTTTGCAAGTGGGGTGTTAGAGTTGGGGGAGTTATAAGTGAAATAATTGTGTTGGATCAAATCTATGGCGAGTCTTAATTTTTGTTTATGGGCTTGTTATATGATAACTCAAGTGCCTTGGACATGTAAACTCAAAACACGACAATATATATGGGAATAGGATTTTTAGTCTGCACTTGTAATTTCATAGCCAATATTAATAAAAACAAAAGGAAAAAAAAAAATTCTAAGTAGCCTGCCAGTCTCTATGGATTATGCTGAAGGGAAGACCTAGAAATTTACATGCAATATATTTAATATTTATTCATTTGGAGGGTGTATTTTCATGCATACATATAACTATGATTATGAATATATCAGGTAATCTTTGGGCCTTCCATTTTGGTTATTTGTCTATTTTTTCGAGTTTTACCGCATTACTTGTGGAAGGTTTATCTTGTGGATGAGATGAGTGTAGTTTGAGGGGTTTCCTAAAAATTGCACCAGTTTATTGATTGTCAAATATGGGTAAAGCTTGCAACTATTTGGGGAACATCAATTTTTCTTAGGGCAGAGGGCCAAGGGGTTTTCACAATTGCATGTTTGTTAAGTTTAACTGTGAATGTCTTAGTGTTAAAACCTACCATCACCTACTCCACCTACTACACCTACCACCACCTACTACCACCTACTACACACCTACCACTACCACCTACCACCTACTACCACCTACTCCACTACATCTCCTATATAAGGAGCCCCTCACCATTGGTAATATATAACATACATCAATCAATAATACATCAGACAACATGGGCGCGCCTTTTGATGGCCCGTCTTTTGATGGCACGCCTTTTGATGGCACGCCTTTTGAAAAATTGAGCGCACCTTTTGAGGATGCGATTTTTTTATGGGTCCGACAAGACTCTGTAAACTGTCTCGACATTGATTCCGGTTAGCTCCTTTATGGGTCTGACAAGACTCTGTAAACTGTCCCGACATTGATTCCGGTTAGCTCCTTTATGGGTCCGACAAGACTCTGTAAACTGTCCCGACGTTGATTCCGGTTAGTTTCTATAAGGGTCCAGCAAGACTCCGTAAACTGTCACAACAACTGTCACAACATTGTCTGCTACAACGGTCCGACATGACCCCATAAACTGTCTTCTACATCGGTCTGACACAATCATCAAGTGTCCTCTACAACGTTATGACACCACCATACAGTGTCTTCACCATCGGTCTGACACGACCATACAGTGTCTCCTATCCTCTTTTATTTTTATGTATTTTCTTATTTTGTTACTCTCTCCAAACTCAAGTTGGTTAGTTCCTATCCCCCTTGAGTTTGCGGGGGGCTGTTAAAACCTACCATCACCTACTCCACCTACTACACCTACCACCACCTACTACCACCTACTACACACCTACCACTACCACCTACTACCACCTACTCCACTACATCTCCTATATAAGGAGCCCCTCACCATTTGTAATATATAACATACATCAATCAATAATACATCAATTTTAACACTTAGTTATCACAACTGTGTTCTTTTTTGTTAGCACATTGTCACGGCCTTATTATTTTCAAGCTATCCGTGCAGTATTTAGACAATCACAAGTCTTACTTGGTGATACTAAGTCAACCTAACTCATAAGTTTGCAAGAAAGACAAGTAAGAAAACAAAGAGAGTTTGAGAGAATGTCTTTGTATTCACTTTAGAGGAACTTGTACAACTCTTGGATGGATTGGAGCAAATGAGTCGCTCTCCTATTTATAGGCTCTTATGGTATGTAGAAGTCTTCTTACAAGTTACAAGAACATTCTAGAATGCCTTTTAGAAATATCTATACAAATATCTACAAGTCTAGTTATATGTACAAGTGTGTATGTATTTGAATTCTCTAGGGCTTTCTAGAATTCTCCATAGTCTTATTTTTGCTAGAGTTTGCTAAGTTCTAATTCTTCCGTTGGCTCCCATTCTTCCAAGCTCCCATTTGGATATATTGGAGAATTCAGCAGGGATGTGACAACATGGTCTTATGTGTATGTGTGCATGTAATAGAGTTCTAAACTACTGTTTTTTTTTTTTTTTTTTTGATGCCATTTATAGATTTTATAATTGTAATTTTTATCTGTACTTAATTGAAAATTGAATTTTTTTTAGCAGCGACTCAGATCCTTACCTTTGTTTATCATTGCTTTGTTTTGGGCTTACCTGGAAAATCTTCTTAATTGCAGCTCCAGCATCTCAACCCCTTCTAAGTGATCAGAGGTGATATCAGGAATGGCCTCATGAAGTATAGTGGTATTCAGAAAACAAGACCAAATGGTAAACACAAAAGTGGTTAGTTAATTGTCTGTAGTAACCTATAGAACCTTTTGTATTTGTGAAATCTTGATATCCTCAGATGCTGCTTATAGTGAAACCTTTGTTGTTTGCTGTTCTGTAATATAAGCTGATAAGCAATACGTAGAATTTTTTGGATTGGATTTTTTGGACTTTTCAAACACATTTTACCTTGTCTCGAGTCTGGACTATTGAGAACCAATTTGAGTTGTGCAGAGAACTACTGCTGAGACCTGGACAAAGATGAGATTTGATATCTTGATAAGCTAATTTGTATTTTAGAGAAGTTAGTGGGCTATGCCTAATAATCATGATAATTGTGTGAGTTCAAAATGTTCTCCTCGTGATTTTTCTGCTTGCTTTGGTGCTTGTTTGCAAATCTGTGAACTGTGTTGGCTGCAAGTCAGATTAGAGGTTATATATGAACAATAAGTTCCAAAAGAATACCTCCCCCCCCCCCCGGCACAAAAAAAAGTTCCAAAAGAATGGCCTGTGAACATGGTGATACCTTTCCAAAACATGGATCTAATTATTATTGAAAAGGCACCAGACATGTATGTCCCCTTCGAAATCTCCAAAGTCAACAACTTACCATCAATCTCTATTATGAGATCTTTTGGCATAGAAAGCAATTCTTATTTTTTCCAACTCAGAATTGGCTTCTCCAATCATTCGAATGTTACATTATAGAATATATAATGATATATAAATAGAAAATGTACACATAGAATACATATCGAAGTGTGCCCGTCATTTTAAAACAAAAATCCCTCAAAATGTTTTGTAGTATTAAAATTGCCATTGACACAAATAAATAGAAAATGCATACATAGAATACATATTGAAGTGTGCCTGTCACTTTAAAACAAAAATCCCTTAAAATGCTTCGTAGTATTAAAATTGCCATTGACACATCATTTTGGTGAAGGGTTTTGTATGAAAATTTTAGAAAATTATCATTTTCCTACATTGTATTAGGATAGAAAAAGTTGAACATTAGTTGTGGAGTCTTCTAGTATACCCAAATAGAAAACTTGAGAAGTCCTCCAAATCGTACAATGAGAGAAACAAATCGAAAGAAACTAAAGACTTCAATTATGCAAGATGAAGATATGAGAAACAAAAGCCTACAAAGCTCCAAATTTCGAATCATATTTGATGTTCACACATTATTTGGGAAACTCACTCTGTGCAAAGTCTCAACAGAAAAAAACATTTTACACCAATTATACACACAATTCACACACACACACACACACATAACTTGTAATATATGAGACTGAAAGAGACTGGTCAGTGAATATGGAGGGAGTCTGTCAGGGTTAGGGCATTACTACAGAGTACTATCCTTTTCTTATCCTTGCAACAGTTGGCAACCCCAAGAGGGGCTAAGGTTGGCACAAACAAGGATGTAAAATAGATATGGAAAGCCAAAAGGACTATAATACTCTGATAGGTGCAGTGAATTTTCCAATTTCACAACAGATGATCTCGGGGGTGTGGGGGCAAGATTGACCATAGAAAATCAAATAGGGTGACCCTTCAGTCTTCCCCAAGTGCTGGGCAGCCTTATTTTGTACCTGCTTTTTGCTAAATGCCGCCAGTTGGCACTCCTTAGCACCAGAGGAACAGAGAGAGTGACTGTAACATTTTTGCAAGCTAGGTGGGGCTCTTTGTAAAATGTATGGTTAGGTTCCCATTGCTATCAACATGGTTGGTAGATCCTTCTAGAAATGAAAATCGAAAGAAACTCGAGAAAAAGATTTGGTAGTATATTGTTCTAGAAATGAAAATCGAAAGAAACTCAAGAAAAAGATTGGCAAGCTTGCTAGAACAACGAGATGGAGCTAATTTAATTTTTGGTTTTGCGTCTTTGGTTATATTGCAAGATGATGTTCTTATTTTTTATTTAGTTGGATTAACCTTGGACTTATGAGTAGTTATTCTCCAAGTGATGTTCGTTTTGTGTTGTCTTTTTGTAAGGTTGTGAGCCTTTGGGTAATAAAACGCTTACTTTGGTATAAGATTCCTAAGGTGATGTTTGGATCTGTCACAATATTGAAGTTTTTGTATTTTTTTGGGTGTGTACATGCAAGAACATTTGATAACATTTCTAAATAGCAATATTGTTAGACGACTAAATAGCAACTTATCGAGAGAGGGAGAGAGAGAGTAAGTGTGTGTACGTGGAGGCAAGAAAGTTGGATGGGGTGTGTGTTTATGTGTTGGACCACCAATTAGCACAACGCAAAACGCGCAAAGGAAAAAAAAAAAAAGTCCTCTCTTCGCTTCCCATGACTTCAAATTTTACAAAAGTCAATTCCAAAAAGCAAAAGACACGCAAATCACGAGCAAGGATCCTCTAGAGTGATTTTTTCCTAAAGTTTCCTAGAGTGCTACATTGTGTGGTTAAGATTTACTGGCAAGTCACATCAGAAAAATTGATTTGACTTGCCAGTAAATCTCAACCACATAATGTAACACTCTAGGAAACTTTAGGGAAATTTCACTCTAGAGGATCCTTGGTGGCAAATCACCCCATATTTATAACCAAAAAAATAAAATAAAATAAATTTTCATTTGTGAATTTGCTCCTACAATAAGCTTAGAGACATTCAAGTTTTTGTACTCCTTGGACAAATTACATCATATTTGTTTTAAAAAAAGCTTAGAGACATTCAAGTTTTTGTACTCCTTGGACAAATTACATCATATTTGTTTTAAAAAATAGTCAATCTATTTTTAAAATTATATGTAAACGTCTATTCTGCATATATATATATTTGAAAATAATTGTGATTCAATTATATGATTATCGAAGGAAAAAAAACTTACAAAGATTCACCTAAAAACGCTAAGTGAACTGGAAAGTGCCCAACTTGAAAATTGAGCAATCCCGTTATTTGAATTGGAGTCTGGAGAAGCGTCCTCAGCGGACCAAGCCCAAGTCCCTTGAAAAGGGGCGCCGGAGAGGGTGAGAGTCCCGTCGTGTCCGGATCCTGTCGAAGCGACATCCATTTTTGAGGCTAGTTGATTCGATAGAGAAGTTGTTACACATTCCTTAGTGGATGTTTGATCAAATTAATTTTTTGTTTGAATAATTTACTTAGAAACCATTAAAAGATGAGCCCTTAGAAATCACCAAAGTGAGCTCGGAATGGCTCACAACTCATCCAGTCCAATTAGTGGACTCGAGGGAAGCTAATTATAAAATTTATGCCAAACCACTTCTTAATTAGTGTGGCAGACAATGGTGTCAACTTACCAACCAACCTTAACAAAATAGAGTGCTCAGCCACTATCTTGCCAATTTTCTTCTTACACGTGGCACGTTTGCATTTGATTCCATGAGAATTCAATGCATTCTTATGTAAGAATAGAGGCATAATTCTCGAAACTATCATCTCCTCTATATATCAGACCTTAACCTCACTCTCTCCAATTCCTCACAAAACAACATCTATACTACCTCTCTTCATCATACTCACAAGAGTCATGGCTGTAAAACATGCCATCCTCATGCTAACCATGTTGCTTGCTAATATTGTGGCTTTGTCCATGGCTCAATCTCCAGCTTCTTCTCCCACTACCATGGCAGCACCACCCACCATGGTTGCAAGCCCACCGCCCATGGCAGCATCACCACCACCAATGATGGCTCCTCCCCCAAGTGTCCCACCACCAATGATGTCTCCTCCAATGTCTTCCCCTCCAACCATGAACCCTAGCCCTACCACGAGCTCACCACCGGCTCCCACCGCCCCAACCACTCCACCCACCGCGCCAACCTCTCCACTTGCACCTGGCAGCAGGGGATCGCCTTCTTCTATTGCAAACACACCGGCCATCACACCAGCCACCTCCACCCCGGGCTCAGGAGCTTTCATGCATCGATGCAACATGGCCATGTTAGCATTGTTTGGAGGGGTTGCACTCCTTGTTTAATCAACTGGTGATCATTGATTTAAAACTGATATTTATTTGTGTATTCTTTTTATTTTCTGGTTTTCTTTCCCTCCATGTTCATTTTCTTTGTATGCAAGGTCCTCTATCCTAAATCCCTCAATTCCCATCCTAAAACTCTTGCAGCTGTTTATATTTCAAGATTTTCAAGTCTAGAGAATTTCACATAATTTAATAATTTTGAGTTTTCTGAGACGGAAAAATAAAAGTGTTTGGGGACAGAAGATCCTTGACTGATATTTGGAGTTGTATTTGTGATTTGTGAGAAGGGGGATGAGGATGGTTTCGAGATTTATCGGATGTTACAGCCCTTTTTGTAGCATTTTGACTTTTAGATGAATAAGAAAGACTTTGCAATTCTTCTTGTGTTTGTAGTGTCAATTTTATGATTGATAATAATTTCTTTGTCATATAATTTCATGTATGAGCTTTTTGCTTGGCCAACAAAAATCCATTCCTTTAATTGAAGAGAAGGAAAAAGAAAAGAAAAGAAAATTATTATAGGTTGTTTTGATGTTCAATTTTAATCTCTAAAACTTTAGTAATGTTAGTTGCACATAATTAAAATACAAAAAATACATTATGCGATTGAAATCCATCTTGAATGCGATATAGGTCATATTTAAAATAAATATCAACCACACAATATATTTTCCATATTCTAATTCTATGCATCTAATATTGTTGCTTACACTTATTGTGGGTTCAAAACCTTACATTGCTTGGCTCACGAGAAAATCCATGTTGCTAGCTTTCTATGGACTCGCTATAAATGCAACTGCAATATGCTTTCTGAAGTAATATTTTGATAGAAGTCATTTTGAGCTCCAATCAAAATTGCAACTGAACAAAAACAGTTGCATAGGTCCCTTCCCAAGAGTAATGCTAGGTAAATATATATATATATATATAACAAGTGTTAATTTTATTATTTTAAGGTGAAAAGTCCATCAAAATGACTTAACAAATTTTAAAAATAAAATTGTTTTATCATTCTTGCCAAATATTTTTGTATAAAAATGAAAATGATATATAAGTTTATTTCTAGATTTAGTTAGAAAAGATATGAGAAAAAAAAATTACTTTAAATATTCTAATAAAAGTTTCATAAAAATAGACCTTTTCCTATTGCTTAGGGTAGTTGGCACTTAAGGGTGTTAGATGGAGGAGTGATGAAAGGAGCAATTGTTGGTGGGAATGGGATGGAGAAGAAAAAAAATTAGGTGCTAGCTAGAATTATATACGTGTAGGAAAAAAAAAAAAAAAAGAAAAAGAAAAAGAAAAAGAAAAAAAAGAAAAAGAAAAAGAAAGGGAAAGTGTGAGTCTGCTTTTTGGAAGTTGGGAGGTGTGTCCTTGGACTCTCTTTTTGAGTGTGTGATGCGAGGAAAAGGGATTAAAGGAGAATGGGCATTTAGTGGTGGAAGCCTAAGGGGTATGAAGAGTATGGTTGATGGTGGGGCTAGCAACATAGTGAAGTGCACATGATTTGTTAAGCCCCACATATGAGAGGTAAAGAGTTCAAACACACAATATATAAATGTAACATAATATGTTTGAATCTATTTATAATTATGTGAATATTTTTTTTTAATCTCAAATTTATGCATTTTGTATTTAAAAATTTCTGTACATGTAACACTGTTACAAAAGTAATATTAGAAACATTAGCAAGCGTATCAATACAAATGCCAACTAAATACAATGTGAAATATATTTGTTAAGAATAGTGATACAAAAAAGAAAAAGAAGAAAAGAAAGAACATAAATTAATATAAAATTATATAACCAATCATGATTTTGTTATTTTAAAATAGAATAATTGTCAATGTGATTTATATTTAAAAAAATATCAATACCACATCATTTTTGTCAAAAATTAGATATAAACATTCTACACAAATATCATTTTTTTTTTTATTAATATATATATATATTGAGAACTGAGTGTTCAGACCAGCTTATGCATAGCTCAATTAATCTCGAGACCCACACAAAATGCCCCTTCCATGTGAATCGAGCAAATCTCAAATAGAGTTTGCGAGTGTGAACCCAAGAGCGGATTACTCCTCAATGGGAGTTAAACCTGAAACCTAAAGGAAACACACCCTTAGACCCCAAGTTCTACTTACTAAGCCAATCCCTTAGAATTTATTTACTAATAATTTTAGTATCACTCAATGTGACCAGTTGAGGATAAAATCTAAGGTTCCTAGTTCAAGTTATCCTAAGAGATCACTAGAAGTTTGCTTGGTCATTAATTCAATGTTCTGAGTTTAGTTGAGGTGTGCTCAAGCTGACCGAATAATCGATTATCAACCAAAAAAAAAAAAAAAAAAGGGGAAAAAAAGGGAAAAGAAAAGAGAAAAAAGAGTCCAGTCATATATTGAGACATGACAATGATCTCAAAACCATTTTCCAAGACCGCCTAAGAAGCTTCATCGTGGTACACCAAAATGGACAACCACCCATATTGATTGTTAGCATTGATATCTTAACATAGTCGAAAATGCTGACTTTACAACATTAATGAGTATAGGCACAATAGTCATGATGTTGTGCACAATCATTCAACATACCCTATACCAATCAACCTAACATGGCATTATATTTTGCCTGCACACATCAATTGCATATAACAGTTCTTGTAGGACAAATATCAGATAAATGAAAATCAAAAAAATAATTACATACTAAATTCGGTGCAAATGAAAATTAAATTTTGAAATTTGCAATTACTTTATCTATTTCTTATTTATCTGATAGTCTCTCATTCTTGTAAGAGACATAAGGGATCTAGACCCTAAAATGAGGTTGCCTTCTCATGAAAAGCATTGGATTCCATTTTAAAGACCAAATCAGAGTCATCAATCCCCCTTTTCTATCTTTGCCTGTTCCTATCAAATGCCTGACAAAAGCTGTCTTATAGAATTCACCATCCTAGAAAAGACTTTTGTTTATCTGAAATTTTGTTATAAATTAACCTAAACTGATATTACTATTGAAAAAGGTACCCTAAATTACTTGCCATTCAATGGAAAGAAAATATGTATTGAACATTTTTTACATCTCAAAAAGAAAATAAATCACATATGATAGTGCCAGATCAATGACATAGGCGAGCTCACAAATTGCCCAACATATTTATTACTTCAATTCTTGTATAGTTCTCTACAATCCCCTCAAAAACCAAAACAAATAAATAATTCTAACCAATCCCAAAAGAGAACATGCTAAAAATTTAAAGAAGGTCGAGATTATGAACACTACACCGAAGGTCCAACAAATTTATGGCCTGGATTATGGAGGCCTAACCATTTAGATGAAGAACTATCTTAAATGGGTTTGGTTCTTAGTCAAATCAGGGTTGAGAAGGCAGAATTTAAACAATCAATCCAACAGAAAAGAGTAATAGACAACTCAAAATGCAAGGTGACGGGGGGAGAAAGAAAAGAAAGGAAAAGTAGCCCTAAACTAAAAGGTATATATCTCATGGACCTATTTTAGTAATCTCTCAACTGATTATAGCACAAACACTTCTTTTGTTTAACAAATTATTTGAATTAATAGTAATCTATGTTCCTAGTATGGTGCCTCAAATTATGATTCTTCAAAGTTGGGTTGCAGAACAAAAGTCCAAACCCAAGTAAAAAAGGAGCATGAGGTAAGATTTTTGTAGTCGAGCACTAAAAACGTGCATGTGTTTAGGTACTATATTTGTTTTGATTTATTTTTTTCTTTGTTTTCTACGGCACTCCAAACAATCAGCACATGATGATCTATTACTTGAGTAGCTGCCTTGGAGCTTGCTGGGTGGAATTTTCAGGTCTTCCACCAATATCTTGCGAAGCTTCTCATTTTCCTTCATAAGCTCCTCGATCACTTGCTGGTGTTTCAACACCTGCATACACAGGAAATTTCACCGTTTTCAATGCTTTTATTTTATTGCTGAGAAAGTTCCTCTTGGATGTTGCAAACAAACAGGGTCAAACAAAGACTAGATGCATAAAACTGGTTGTATATTGAGTGATTTATTAACTAAAACAAATGCAACTGAGCAAAAAAAATTAAAACAAATGCAATGAGCGATTTGTAATCTATTAATAAACTCCAGTACAAGGAGAGTCTAGCATATCCCTTCTCTCCTGATTAGAAACGTGGAGTTTTTCCACAGAATTAGCAAAATGCTGAGGCCACTACGATAATTAATATCTTCTCAAGAAATTGGCTCAAACATTGGTGAAATAATAATAGTAGAAGTAAAACATTACCATCTGAAGAATGTTGTTTTCTGATCGCAGATGCCCAGCCTACAAAGTTGAATTCCAGGGATTAGAAAAATATTCATTTCTCCTTCCTTTAGGTGACAATCTCAATTCAGATAAACATACACAAAAAGAAATAAATAACTTCAAGCCTCAAAGATTTTTATTTGTAGTAATGCCATGGCAAGTGATACTACAGTGAACAACTAAAACACATAGCAGGTGAGATGTTGCAAATATCCTCGGTCCTTCTTGTTTTAGGTTCTGCATTAGACACATGCATCCAGGTCTGCATTTTCAGCACAATTGTACAAATGAATATAAGAAAATTCTGAATGACCAAATCATATTGTCAAAGGGAACTATTTTGGCATAACCACATTCATGAAGAGGTAAAACTGGTGCTAATTTGAACGGGTTCAGATATTTGTTTTGGTTAAGGAACATAACAATATCCTAGTCAAGAAAAACTACAATTTAGCTGATTCCTAAAATAATTTAATATCTGCACTTTGTGAAGTAAAATACTACCAATCTCTCAGCTAAATGTAGGATAAGGAAAATCCAGTTTTGCAGTTTCCATGTCTGACACACTTAATTCTATTTTTCATATAGCAGTTTCTTACATCCAAAGGTACATACTCATAACAAAAGTAATTCCAACTTTCAGATAATATTAAAGCTAGCCAGCAGTTCTGCAAGGAGAGTTTGTCAAATGAGGATATGACAAACATCCAGGGCTTTATGTGAATTACTGGACAAGACACCATGGTTCTTCACTTCTGAAAACTAAAACCCTTACAGAACATTCCCTCTTTCAAAATTTTGATTCATACATTTCTTGCAAAAATTAAACAGAATTTTATTTAGATGGTTGTTAGAATTTACCACTCACCTACTACCTCCACTATCTTTCTCCACACCTACCACCTCCACTATCACACACTCCACTACCATCCACCTCCACTATCACACACTCCACTACCATCTTCTCCTCTATATATAGGAATTGTAATATACAGAATATATATCAATCTTGTAACAATCACTACATCAATCAATAATACATCAGTTTATTTTTTACAATGGTCACACCTATCAACTGCATCCTACTTACCAAAATGATTTAACCTGGTGGCTGTGTACTCAAAAATGTTTCTACTGCTAAACATGCGGATCTCCTTTATGAAGTGCATGAATACAATAAAGAGACTTTTAAAAGTAGTTTTTTTTTTAAATATTTTTTTTTATATTATATATTTTTTATATTTGTCGGCAAAAAGAAAATATTATTAGCTCAAAAAATGATTACATCGAGAAAATAAGGATTAAGGAACTGAATAAAACTAAGCGACAGATTGAAAAAAACATTAACTTTGTGAGATACCATATTATTTTGTCCGCTGTCCTCATCTTTCAAAATTGGATTCTGCAGAAAACCACTGATGACCTTCTCTGTCCGACTGCCATATGATGTATCTGGTGAAGGCTGTTTTGATGCAAAAGTTTCATAAGAAGCACCTGAAATTAAGTTTCCATCTGTAGGCAAGCTTTGAGGTGTCTGGTCGGGTACTTTTGTTGCCAATTGCATGATACTCCCAATTGGACTTTGATTGGAGGGCATCATACCACTTTGTAGAGATGGTGGAATAAGGCCTCGACCGAGGGATAAATTAGGAGCTATTCCAAACTTCATCATCATCTTTGTCACTGCTTGCTAGCAAATTTGGAGGTTCAGTTTTAGATACTTAAAAAACAAGACTGTAGCAGGTTTTCCATAGATTGAGACAACGATACATACTACAAGAGAAGATTGAATTTGATTCACCACCCCAGGCTTCACAGCAAGCCCTGCCATGCAAACATCAACTTTTTTAGCTGGAAAAATAGAGAATGTTATTTTTTCTTACCACCAGTCTAGTAAGCAAATATGTTCTATGGAATTAAGGTAGTGTTTGGTTCACTAGAATGAAGGTGGCATGATAATGGAATGGTCATTCCTTACCATTCCTTTACAATGGTGAATGATGATTCCATTTGTAATGTATTTTTCATGATTTTTTATTTTTATGAACCAAATCTGAGAATAGACATTCTTGATGGAATAATCATTCCATTCCACTTCATTCCAACGAACCAAAACACTACCTATGTGACACTGCAGCTTCAAGAAGGATTACCAGATTATTACTCACTCATGATTTAAGTGGCAATAGAAAAGCACTGAAATTTGGTTTGTTTTTATCTCTCCAATAGCCTACTTCCCAACAATCTTAGCCTCAATCTGACAGTTTTAGTGGCTAAGATAGTGAGCTAAGAACCAAACTTGAGCAAAACAAATTTTGTGACTGAAACTCTAACAGGTTCCTGACTGCATGAGAATATTTCAGCAGACCAAAAAGGCAGAAGTACTTATTGACATAAAAGGTTAAATAAGAATTCAAGATAGAAATCACTAAATAAGAATAATAGGGCCAACCACAGGGATTGGAAAAGGTGTTAATGGGAGAGGCCAATAGCTTGATTTTATGATTAACAAAGTAAGGTGATACCCTTAATAACAATCCACATGCAAGGTAAAATTCATCTAACATTGGTGCATTACAAGACAAAAACTTGGAGGTAGGACGTAGCCTCCCAAGTGTGCAGCAGTGAACCACCCTCTAATGGGGGTATAATTTAATTGATGGGGAAGTTTTAGGAATCTATATAAGAACATATCCAGATATCAGTTCGTCAACATCATGCATAAAACACAAATAGTGCACATTTCTTCCTCATACATACCGACTCCGAAACCATGTCCAAAACCAACTCCACATCCAATGCCTGCTTCAATGTTCTTTGCTCCCAACTTCCTCAACTAATAGTAAAGAATACAAAAATTACAGAAGGTTCATGGAAAGTTATAGTTAAGAGAAAAATAACAAAAACAAATGATTCCAAAATAAGAGGCAAGGAAACAGATAATTAACATACAGAGTCGTTAACATGTCTGCCAACACCAGAAAAAGCATCTGTTGCTCCTCTGGTTGCACCCATCACTTGGTTCACTACAGGTATTGCACCTAATACACAAATTAAATCCGAAAAAATGGTGAACATCTAATTTTTCGTACAAATAATTTAGTTACAGGTACGTAGTTACTACTACTAACTATTTTGTGTAACTATGGAATGATATATCTGTGAAATTTGCAATTTACCCATCAATATGTTAGTGCTTTCAAAAACCTTTTAATATATTATTGTACATTGTAATCAACATTTTTGGGATATCTGTATTCTCAATATTTGCATTGTCCCTAATCATATATAACCAAATGTCATCTGGACTTGCAGTTCAATTTTCAAGTTTTGGCCCAAAAATATAAATCTGATACACTAATATGGAACCAATTAAGGCCATAAATAAGTTGCCCACGGCAGAAGTTATTAAATGGGAAGACTTGCAACTTATTATGATTATACCACATGTAAACAGATACATATAATAGTTTTACATATTTGATAATACATTCCGATATGTATTAAAACTTCATAAAATGGATGCTTAAATCTGTTGATTAACATGCTAAGATTTAGTGCACATGCATACACATTTATCAAAAGAAACACCACAAATAAAATGTCAATTCTCTTTATTACTATCAACGGTGGCGGCAATGACTTCCATTTTCTCGAATAACCTATGCCCCACAATAAAAAATAAAAAAAATGCTTAGGAACGTGGCAAAGCAGCTTTAAAGATTCAAATGACATGGAAATTGCGTGTTAGAGCAACTCTAATGGTGTGCTTCAGTTTCATGCGAAAGCCAAAAATTGGCAACAACACTTCCAATTCATGTGCTATTTTTTCGTGCCAAATTATAACAATGCCAAAATTTGGCAAGAGCTCATCTTTCTATCCTCTAATGACAGAACCCTATTTGTCAACAAATCCATTGTGATATAAGCTAATTGTTATTGTTGTTGTAGTTCTTTTTCAACGCTAATTGTTGAAGTGTAAGGAAAATTCACCTAAATACAGCTGAGCAAACATTAATTAACATGAATTTCAACACATTCAATTCAAACAACATGAAAATGATACCACAATTTCAACTCAAATTAGACAGTAAAATAATAAAGAAGTGAGAGAAAACAATGTACATGGCAATTTAGCAGCTGAAGAATTTTGATGGGTGTTTCCATCTTTGGGTTTGAAGAACCCTCCCAAATCCATCTTCCTCAACAATTTTTAGAGAGAGAGAGAGAAGGGAGAGAGAGTAGAGGGAAGAAAATACCTAAATTTAAAGGGCGACCAACGCCGATACCAAGACCACAGCCGATTCCAAAGCCTGTAAATACTTGACCTACCTTCAAAGTAAATGGATTCTCTATTCTCATTCTCTCTCTTCTCACAACAATTATATCACTATTACCACTACCAATTCCACTACTACTACTACTACTACTCTCCATTCTTCAACTTCACTACTCTCTCTCTCTCTCTCTCTCTCCAAAAAGCTCAAAATTCTCTCTTTCTCTTTCTATACCAGAAATTGATGCTTCAGATTCGAGGTCGCGCTCTGTAAGAATCTCTCTCTCTCTCTCTAGATATCTACAGATTGCATACATATATGGTTGGAGTGTAGGTTCTCTGCTTGTTAGAGGAAAGGGAAATTTTGCAGCTGGGAAGGTGTCGGATTGAATGAGCGACACGTAATCCATGTGAAGAGTTTGATGTACTATAAAACCCTTTGACTTTTGTGAAATGACATAAATGTACATATTATTACTGGTAACTACCAAACGGTCGTTGGACGAACCGGCCCGAGAAGATGTACCTAACCGAGGAGTTGACAGAGGATGAGTTATACTTTTGTGGGCCGGCCCGATTTAGTATTCCAAACCCAGTTGGGCCTAATAGTCTGGCTTAGTTTAAGATCCAAGCTCGTTTAAGGAGAAACTATGTTGTTATTTTAGTGGACTTTTTGATTATTTTAATTTAAGAAAATACTTGAGACTCTTACTATTTTTGACCCCCATAACCCCCAATTGATTGGTCACCAAGGATCCTCTAGAGTTTTTTTTCCTAAAGTTTCCTAAAGTGGTGTGTTGTATGGGTGAGATTTAATGCTAAAAAATTGATGTGACTTGTCATTAAATCTCAACCATACAACACACCACTCTAGGAAACTTTAAGAAAAAAAAACTCTAGAGGATCCTTGCTCTTGATTGGTAGTCACACATTATATATATTTTTTTCTTTTTTTTTCCTCCACTCTCTCTCCTCTCTCTCTCTCACAAATGTGTGGGGTGTTGGGGTCTGGATCATTTCTCTTTAATTTAATTAAAAAAGTTGTATTTAGAAAATTAGTTGAATTTTTTTTGTAATTAATTTGATAGTTGTGAGAAAAAAAATAAAATAATTATATTTTGGATATAACATTTCATCTTATTTATTATTTTAATTTATTTTGTCTTTATTAATTATTTTAGCTCAAAACCTTCTTCCCAAAATGTCAACTCTGGTCAATACTTCGTTGCTCGAAAACGGTGGCTCGAAAATTGGCTCGAATATACAAAACGACGTCGTTTTGTATTTTTTATTTATTTTCTTTTTCTTGCTTTCAAACACAGACAGACAGAGAGAAGAGAAAAGAAGAGAAGAGGCAAGAGAGAGAGAAGAGGAAGAGAGAAGAGACGGTGGTGGTGATGGCGGAGGAGGAAGAGAAGGAAGACCGACGGTGATGCCGGTGGATATCGCCGATCGCCTCCTCTGTTTTCTCTACTTTTTTTTTTTTTTTCCTTTCTAGTAGATTTGGATCTGGATCTTGTTGTTGATGATGATGATATGTTGTTATTGATGATGTTGATGATGATGATGATGTTGATGAAGATGTTGTTGTTGATGATGATGATGTGTTAATGAAGATGTTGATTCTCTTTCTCTGTATTGATGTCTCTCTCTCTCTCTGTTGATGTTTGTTGAAGATGATGATGTGTTGATTCTCTCTCTTTCTTGTCTCTTCTTCTTCTTGTTCTTCTTCTTCACCTTCATCTTCTTTATCTTCAGTAAAACGAGAAAGAAAAGCAAAAAAAAAAAGAATCCAAAACAACGTCGTTTTTGGCTCGGGCCATTCGAGCCAACCCTTTTTCAAGCTACCAATCGGAGTTGTTAATTTAATTAAAAAAGTTATATTTAGAAAGTTAGTTGAATTTTTTGTAATTAATTTGATAGTTGTGAGAGAAAAAATGAAATAATTATAATTTGGATATAACATTTCATCTTATTTATTATTTTAATTTATTTTATCTTTATTAATTATTTTAGCTCAAAACCTTCTTCCCAAACTGTCAACTCTGGTCATATTATTAACTAATTATATGTTTATGCCATAACTTAAATGCAAATAATATTAGTAATTTAATAGTTTTTTTTTATTTAATAAGATAATGCACAAGTATTTTAACTAATTTATTTTTAAGTTATTTTCATCTCTAATAAAAAAAATTAAATAATATAAAATATAAATATATATAACATGTATGTTATGTATATGCATTATATAAATGGACCTTAAAAATTATCCATTCCTGCATATGCTTTACGAGCTTAAAATATAATCTTAAATATTATAAATTATGAACAGATTTATTTCGAGTTGACCTGGTCATCGATCAATATCTACCCCCAATTCTTATCCTTTATTTTACTATTTTTGGGAAGAATAATTATTTATGGAGAGGGAAGCTCTCGAAATAAAATTCAAGCTTTTTCTATTTTTATTTCTTGGAAATGATTTAAATCAATTTTTTTTTAATCATTTCTAAGTCCAAGATGTCTAGAATTTGAAAACTTTGATGAATGAATATAGAAGTAAAATGTCCTAATTTGATGACTGTTTATAATATTTTTTATTTTAAAAATTTGTGTATTATAATTTTCAACTTACAGAAAGATACACCAAATCAATTGAATATATCCCGTCGTTTGATAGGAGGATAAATATATCCTTTAATGCTATGTTTGGTTGGGGGATTTGGAGAGAGATTTGGAAAGGGAAATGGAAAAGGTAGGTGAAATGTGAATGAATCATGCCTATATTTCACATAGTTTCACATACCTTTTCCCTTTCCCTTTCCAAATCCCTCCCCAAATCCCCCAACCAAACACAACATAAATATTTCAATATAGAGATTAATTGGATGACTTGATGCACTTAAGTTTATGATTCATGGCACATGGCCTAGAACAATAATTCTAGTTATTATGAATTAGTTTAATCCATATATCTAAAACAATGTAAATGAATCGAAGGCATAGGTTATATATATCTAAGTATATGAATCACATAAATTATATCTTGAATATTCATAAGGGATCGTTCATGATTTTAGACCTCATTTGCACCATATAATAAGGGGGGAGAGAGAGAGGAAACAGAGAAAAAGTTCATTGTAAGCATTTGAATCAACAACTTAATATAATTAATTAGGTTAGTGATGACTGGTGAGGAGGGTATACCTACATATCCCTCCATGGAACATGTATAATATAATTAATTAGCTTTCCATTGATGTTTCTAACTTCAGTTAGGGTAGTTTGGTAATTTTGCATTTTATATGCTGGAGCCTATCTTTAAACTTCCTACTCATGGAATCAACAACTTAATTAACCTTGTTTTTTTTTTTAAAAAAATTATTATTATAATTTGAATACATATTTTAAACTTGACTCTTACCTACGGGTGTGCGCGGTGCGGTTCATGCAGTTTGAGAGTAAAATTATAAATTGAATAACGGATTAGCGAATTGACAAATTGACAAATTACGGTTTGAGCAATTTTAGGCAGATGGACAGATTGAAGAATATTTTAACAAATTGTCAACCATTTGAATAATATATACTCCTACTAATTTGAATAATGTTTTTTATATATATAATACAAACTAACTTTACATAATATTCTTTATATATATAACTACTAATTTGTAACAAATTTCACATTTTAAATCTCTCAAACTCATTTTTACTTTGATATTTTATTAGACTTTAAAAAATATATATGTATTAAATATAGCGGAGCGGTTTTGAAGGCGGATTATAAAATTTAAAATTCAATTAGCAGTTTACGGATAGAATAGTCCAAATTGACGCAAATTGATGTGATTTTAACAGATTGAGCGGTATTTTTCACAATCTCACTCTTACCTCAAGAAAGAGAGAAAGTTGACACATTGCCTAATTCGTACTATACTATCTTGACTTCACTAGGTGATTATTGCCATTCTAATATTATTACTTATATGTCTAGTTTGCTTGACTTGGCTGCTTACATTCGTAAAGCTAATAAAGTCATGTATAACTTAAATGAATAGGTAATTTAGCTTGCACGAAATAGTATAATCCAATCCAAATAAGAGATATGCTAACTTTTCTTGAGAATTGTCGAAGCCTCCCACAAAATGATGCAAGCGATCACAAACAAGTTCATGTGTGATTCAACTTAGCTCGAACTCATTTGATTATGTAATCTCATTAGATCTTGCATTAATCAATAAAAACCAACTAACAGTATGCGTGCATTTACCTTTACTTTGTTGTAATTTCTGAAATCTATTGTGTATAGTTGGTTTCTTCTATTAACAAAATGCTATTTTTGCTTTAAAAAAAATAAAAAAATACACCTCAATCAAGAACTTTGAATGGTGACAAATCTCTGATCTTGTGTTTTGTGATGTTGAAATACTTCTTAGGTGACTATAAAATGCAAAATTACCAAACTACCCTACCTGAAGTTAGGAACATCATTGGAAAGCTAATTAATTATATTAGGTATACCCTCCTCACCAGCCATCACTAATAAGTCTCACCTCTCTCATACCACAAATTTCCCATCTTCTTCATTTCGTTATTCCTCACACCCACAGACCAACTATCCCTTCTACAAAAACTTGATAGCAAATGTTTTATTTAAATTTGAAAGATTAGTTTGAGAGAGTGAGAGAAGCTATAGAGTGAGAGAGAGACTCTGAAATGTTTGTATTATGTTGTGTGATTTACAAAGAGATGAAGGCTCTCTTTATAGAGAGAGAAAGGGGCATTGGATACCACCATTATCACCGAAAGCAAACACTATACAATTAATAATATAAAGTTAAAGCTAGTCTATCATAAAGCTATACAAATAATAATGAAGTCTGCTAAAGCTATGCTAAAGCTATTCTAACAGCCCCCCGCAAACTCAAGGAGGGAAAGCATCAACCAAGTTGAGTTTGGAAACAAGATCATTGAAGCGGCCAGGAGGATGAGCCTTAGTGAAGATATCAGCGGGTTGATCGACGGAAGCAATAGGAAGAAGATGTCAACGGTAAATTCAATCTCCCTGTCCAGATAACAGTACAGTAACACTCGGTCTATACAGAACAGTAAAACAGTACAGAAGGGGGAATTGTAAAAGACCCCTAAGCCTTTTCTAGGCACCTCGGAACCTCGCAGTGAGGCACAAAGGCTGGCTTGACAAAACTGGAGTTACCCTGACGCTCCTAACTCCGATCTGGTGCCTGAACACCTGCATATATATATGAGCAGTGAGCTAAAGCCCAGTGAATAACACAATATGTAAAGGGGTTTAGAATGAATGTCCTTACAGTAATGAAAACAGTTCAATTCAATCAGTATTTCAGTTGTTCAGTACAGTAAACAGTCATATGTGGTACATCCATTAGCATAACAGTAACAGTAGGTCTTAAAAGACCGAACAGTAATGATGGCCATCAGTCAGTAAACAGTAGTGGTTCCACAAGGGAACCAACAGAGAATTCTGTCGCAGTATCAGTAACAGTAAACAGTAAGTACTAAGGATGCCACAGTACAGTTCAGAAATAAAGGACATACATTCATTCAGTAAATAATACCAGTTCAGTTCTGCCATACAATGCCTCAAAAGGCGCCATACCAATACTCGAATGGATCTGACCAACTCATTACGGAAACACTTACTCTAACACAGACATTACATATTAATGCATGACCTAATTAACACACACTAAGCTACACAGTTGGGAAATATCATAACTTAATCCCTAATTTGCCTTGGTGTGTTCTACAACGATATCCTCATCTAAATGTCTTAAACTAGGCCTAAGAATGCCTAGGATGGGATGAGGATGCAAAAATACTCTTAGAAAACATTTTGCAAAGTTTGTTGAAAATAGGAGCTTCGCTCGAGCGAGACTTTCTCCGCTCGAGCGTAAGTCCAAAATCAAATCCTTCGCTCGAGCGGTCTGCAAAACAGTAAAAATACTGGATGCTGTGATTTTACGCGCGATTGTCGCTCGATGGTCGCTCGAGCGGATTCCTGGACAAAGGTGCTCGCTCGAGCGTGGAATCCTTCGCTCGAGCGAGGAAGCGAAATCTGGAATTTCCAGATTTGCCTCCCAAGCTCAAACCAAGCATTCAACCACTCCAAACTCGACCTCTTGGGCCCAAATTCTGGAAAACATCATTAAATTCAATGTATAACAAGTTTCAAAGCTCAATTTATGAATTCAAGCCCCAAAGGTGAGTCAATTAAAACCACATTCAAACCCATTTTCAAGAACAACATTCAAACATGTCATGCATGAGTTTTTAAACCAAATTAAATCTTCAAAGCTTGATCAAATGGACTCATTTCTTCAAGAACATGATGAATTCATGGGGTATGACCAAAAGATGGACATGCATGTAACCTTTTGCCATGAAAACAACTCAAATATCTACACTACAAACATGCATGCAAGAAATGAGTTCCAAATCAACACAATGAACCGATTCTAGACTTGAATCACTAGAGGCTCAAGAATCTAACATGAATGAGCTCAAACACAACAAAGAGGGGTTGAATTCCTTACCTAGAGCTTTAGTTACAAGGTGAGGAAGTTAAATTTGCAACCTATGTTCCAATTCCTTCAATTTCCAAGCAATTCACAAGGTAGAACTAAATTTCTCTCCCTCTCCCTCTCTTGATCGGTTAAGCACAAGAAAATGGCTGAGCAAATGTGCTTTGATTCAAGTATAAGGCTCAAGTGTGTGTATATGAGATAGTGGCAAAATGGTAAATATGGCAAACTCTTTAATTGGCTTATTTTAATCTAATTTAATCATACCTAATCAGTTTTCAGATAAATATACCATAAAATCACATTAATTATGAGGGTCACGGAACATCAATCGGTTTCTAATTCGGCCGCCGATAAGGCCTTCAATTAGCAGTTTAAACCTATAAACATGAACAGATAATCAGACAATCAAACAGATAGAATGCAATTAACTAACATATACTCAGTCAATTCAGTTTCAATTTCAGTCAGTCAGTTCAGTATTTCACTCAGTTCGATTATCAGTCAGTTATCAGTCATTATCCGTTTTGTTTAACAGTAATCGATGATTAACGGTAATCATTCAGTCATTAATCAGTAAACAGTATGAGGGTTGTTACAAGCACGAGCCAGAAGATCGGATGCATATTTGGCCTGGGACAAATAGGAACCAGTAGAATCATGAGAGACTTCAAGGCCTAAGAAGTAGTTAAGAGTACCAAGGTCGTTCATCTCAAACTGTTGGTGGAGAAATTGTTTGAGGTGTAGAATACCAGCTTTATCATCACCAGTGATAATCATATCATCCACATACAGAAGAAGAAGAGTAGTACCATGAGAAGTAGTCCGTATAAAAAGAGCAGAGTCATAGGAACTAGAGGTGAATCCGAAGGCAAGAATGGTAGAACTGAACGTAGCAAACCAAGCACGAGGTGCTTGCTTGAGACCATAGAGAGCACGCTGTAGTTTGCAAACCTGATGAGGTGGAAAAGTAGACCCAGGTGGAGGTTGCATGTAGACCTCCTCAAGGAGATGACCATTGAGGAAAGCATTTTTGACACTGCTGCTGCTGCTTCCGGGAATCAGTCTCATCCCACTGACACTGCCACCTCTGCCGGGTTCTCTGAGTCCCCTACTCCATCTACCCCTCGCTTTTCTCCAACAGATGTAGATTTGTAGCGTTCAATAGAGCCATCAGAATGTGTTTTGATTTTGTAAACCCATTTGCAGCCAATTGCAGTCTTGCCAGGAGGAAGATCAACAAGATCCCAAGTATGAGCTTTGTCCAAGGCATGGAGTTCATCAGTCATAGCTTGCTGCCAAAGAGGATTAGTACAAGCCTCACGATAGGAGGTAGGTTCATAAGTAGAGAAGGCAGCAGATCCAACAATATAATCACGAAGATGGATAGGAGGTTGAGTTACCCGGCGTGGTCGACCCGGAGGAGGATCGGTGGGAGGAAGAACCGGTGGAGAAAGAGGTGTGGCACCAAGAGGTAGACCTTCAGGGAGAGCAGGCTGGACAGGATCAGGGGTGAGCAAGGGCGTCTCGATGAAGGAGGAACCTGTATCAAAATCAGCAGAGAAAAGATCTATGGAAGGATTAGTAAACAGTGCAGTAGTGGAAAGTTCGGGTAAGTGAAAGGAGGATAGCGAGGAAAACATTTGGTGTTCCCAGAAAACGACATGGCGGGAGATACGAAGACGTTTAGAGAGAGGATCCCAACAGCGAAAGCCTTTATGTTCAATTCCATACCCAAGAAAGCAACAAAGACGAGAACGAGGTTCAAGCTTGGTGTGTTCATGGGATTGAAGTAAAACAAAACAAGCAGAGCCAAAAACCCGGAGATTGGCGTAAGGAGGGGGAGTGCCATGCAGACGTTCAAAGGGAGTTTGATTATGGATGACAGGGGTAGGAGCAAAGTTGATAGTGTAAACAGCAGTGAGAGCAGCTTCTCCCCAAAAGTTTTCAGGGCAGGAAGAAGAAAGAAGGAGAGCGCGAGTAGTGTCAAGAATATGCCTATGTTTCCATTCAGCGTGGCCATTTTGCTGGGACGTGCCAGCACAAGAACGATGAGGTAGTGTACCATGATGCTGAAGAAAGGAAAGGAAGTCTGAATCCCGATATTCCATAGCATTGTCAGAGCGAAAAATTTTGATGGTTTTGGAGAATTGGGTGTGGACCATTTGTGCAAAGCGATAATAAATGTGTTTAAGTTCAGACCTATTTTTCATGAGAAAAAACCAAGTAAACCGGGAAAAATCATCAATAAAAACAACAAAATAGCGGGATCCCCCCATAGTAGTAGTAGGAGAGGGCCCCCAAATATCCGAATGTATAAGATCAAAAGGTGCAAGAGAAACAAAAGTACTTTTATTAAATGATAAAGCAGGTTGTTTGGCAAGTTGACAGGGAATACAATCGAAATTATCGGGAATTACATGACCCAACTGTCCACTAGAAACCAAAGACCTTAAGCGATTAACAGAAATATGCCCTAAGCGACAATGCCAAAGATGAAAGGGAGATAATAAGGAAGTAGATGTAGGAGCAGCAATCTGAGGAGAGGCAGGAACATGAAGGTGAATGAGTTCATAGAGACGTCCACGCTTACGGCCGATCCCAATAGTCTGCCCCGTCTGAGGGTCCTGTACCAAACAATCAGTAGCAGAAAATGTGACAGTTAGACCAAGTATATATGTGGAAAATATTCAGGGATATTCGGGTATAATTTGGGGACGGGCCGGGGGAACCTATCCCCATCCCCGGCTAGAAAACCGTCGGGGATTCAATTTTCAATACCATCCCTAGCCCTATGGGCGGTAATTTTCGGGAAAACCCGTTCCAATTAGGGTCAGGGGATTAGGTCCTCGTCAGGCCGGGTTCAAATTGCCATCCCTAGTGTTTAGTGTACTTTTAAATATGTTAAGAACTTGTTTGGGAAGAAGGGTTGGGTTGAGTTTGAAACTATTTTAGTCATAAAGATAAAATAAATTAAAAAATTAATAAAATAAAAAGTCACATTTAAATTATAATTATTTTATTTTATTTTCTTATAAAAGTCAAAAAAATTTATGCCAAATAAAACTTTTTAATCCTATGTTAAAATAGTCAAAAAAATCAAAAAATGAAAAAAAAAATTCAATTCACATGCTAAAGGAAGGCAAAATGTGTGATGTGTGAAACTGTGATTGATTTTTGTTTTGTGTGATCTAAATGTGTGATAACTTTAACACTATTCCTTTTCCGTCATTATAGAAGAGAAATAGGGAAACAAATGTGATTCTATTTGCACCTAAGAATTTATGTAGTATGCTTAATTTTCCTATATTTTTTATTAAATTATTTAAGATTATAATTTACTCTTAATATATCTTATATTTTTTCCTAAATTACCCTCAAAGATAAAATTACAATTTCTAATACACTCAAATAATAAATTAATTATGGAGAAAAAAAAAACTTGGTTCCCTAGATCGTCATCAGCAGCCTCGTCATTGCCAAAGAAGAAGCTTTTGCTAGTTCTTGGAAAATAACAGAAAAATACTTAAATATGAGTCATTCCATAAGATTTGTTTATTATTATTTTATTAGATTTAATCTTTTTCTTTTTGATTTTCCAGTGTTCTTGGTTTCTTTGTCCCAAATCTTTATACATTCATCTTTCATTTCCAGTTACGAAGCAATTTTTAAATTCATTACCACCACAGAAGTTCAATAAAATTTCTCTTCCTCTAAATCATTACTCTTTTCTATTGATTTCATTATATAAAGACTAAAATCATCTGTTTGTATATATTGTGAAGATCTTATTAAAAAAAAAAAAAAATTAACCATAAGAACAATATGAGTTTTAGGTGCCGAAGGTCTTTTCGGCAACATTATATAAGGTCTTTTCGGCAACCCATAAACTTCAATAGAAAAATAGTTGAGAGCACTAAAAGTGGTACTTTAATAGTACCGCTAACGATGTGGCAGTGGGTATGCCTTTTTTTTTTTTGTTTTTTTATTTAATTTTTTTGACATTTTTAATGCATTAGTGCTATTAGTAATCTTTTTTTTGTTGGTATGAATCATTGTTGAACTTCAATATTTGTTTCAAGGGCAAATTACAAACACCCCCCTCGAGGTTTGGTGAAAATACAGATTCCTCCCTGAGGTTTGAGAAATTACAAATTGCCCCCTGAGGGTCAAATTTTCATAACAAATTAGGAGAAATTAGGGGGGAATCTGTATGAAAATAAAAATCTCAGGGGGTAATTTGTTATGAAAATATAAAACTCAGGGGGTGGGATGTAATTTTTCAAACCTCAAGAAAGAATCTGTATTTTCATCAAATCTCGAGGGGATGTTTGTCATTTGCCCTTGTTTCAAATATTACATAAATGGTCATCACCCTTGGTGTAGCGTCCTTGAATAAAGCCTCCGACCCCCAGTGGGGGTGCTGGGGTCCTCCGTGATTGGCAAAAAAAAGTTTATTATTGAAAGATTAGTTTGAGAGAGTGAGAGAAGCTAGAGAGCGAGAGAGAGACTCTGAAATGTTTCTATATTATGTATCAATTACAAAGAAATGAACTCTCTCTTTATAGAGAGAAATGGTGCATTGGATACCAAAACCCACCACCACCGAAAGCATAAAGCTAAAGGAATAAAACTTAAAGCTAAAGTTTGTAATAAGTAAAGCTATATACAATTAACAACTATATACAATTAACAATTATAGACTAACAATTATTATTATTTTTTTTTCAGTCAATCCCAAGTCGACACGTGGTATGGAAAGGTCACTGAGAGTGCCCCAGCTGGGGGTCTGAAGCACGGCTGGGCGTCCCTATACTTTGCCTGAAACGAGGTCTTAGCTCGGGATTGGGGCTAGCAGAACCTGAGCTATCCCTTTTTTTTTCTTATTCATACAAATCAAGAAAAAAAAAAAAAAAAAATTATGTAGTCGAAAATTCTATATTTTTGCCTCCTTGTGTTGTGTCGTCGACGGCAGACAAAGCATAGCGTAAACTTTTTCAAAGGCTAGCTTTAGGCAATTCCACATAACAAGAGTCAACCATGTGGAGCAAGTGTAGAAATTTACTTTCACACATGGTGAGATGATAACATATAATCTTAATATTATTATTCTTATTTATTATTTGATTTTATTTAAATTGATGATAATGATAAAGTTTGGGGGTATAGATTGGAGTATTAGAGTGAGAAAGAAAGTGACAAAAAAATAATTGAAATTTTGAAAGAAGATGAACATACTTAACAATACGTATATATGATTAGGGTATATCATGAAAAAAAAATATATATTTTATTTTAAAATCTAATATATATTGTCGTTATTAATAAATTTATATTAACAAACAATAAGAGTTAAAATTTAGAAAATCTTAATTGGGCATACTGAATTATTAGTTAGGTATAAATAGAATCACCCTATATCGTAAAGAGTAAAAGCAAACGAAAACGGCAACGAGCAGGCCAAAAAAAAGTTTATGAGGGACACATGTTTTTTTAACGACTTGGTATTTGAACAAATTTGTGGATGTTGGCCAAGTAACACTATAAGATGGTATTTTTTAGGGCAAATTATCTACGCTTCTCTTGAGGTTTAACAAAATTAAAGATTTCTTCCTAAAGTTTTAAAAATTACATCTCATTCCATCGCAATTAATGTCGTTAATGGATATTATAAAGAAAAATGGTTGAGGCCTCGAATTTGAGGCCTCGAATTTGCCTCGAAATCCATATTTATTTATTATTATTATTTTTTTCAAAACTGTGTTAGTTTGGTTTTTTTTTTTTAATTTTTTTTTCTCGCTTTTCTTTATAGGGGTGATTATATATAGGGGTGTGCTAAAAAATTAAACATTTTATAAGTGAGTTGGGTTGGATTGATTGGGTAATAAAATTGACTGATCAATTTTTTTTAATTTAATTTTATTTTATTTGTTAGGCTGTGTTGGTTTTTTTTTTAATTTTTTTTTTAAAGGTAGTTATGTGTAGGGGTGTGCCAAAAAACTAGACATCCTGTACCAACTCATCGTACAAAATTATACAGAATTAACGAATTTTAATCAACAGTCTGACTGATCAGTCAATTAAGTTGGATAGGTTAAGTGATAAAATTGGCTGATCAGTTAAGCTGTTAGTTAAATTTTGTTAATTTCATATAATTTTATATGATGAGATGGTGCGAAATGTATAATATTTTATATTAGACTTTTAAAAAATATATATTAATACACACAGCAGCCGAGAAAAAAAAAAAAAAACCGGCATTCGAGCCAAATTCGAGGCCTCTATCACTACTGTATTATAAATTGACTAAAATGTCCTTTTGACAAATAAGGGAAAATTACCTACACCCGCTTGAAATTTAGCTAAATTACATATTCTCCTTGAAGTTTAGCTAAATTATCATTTTTAAATAA
This sequence comes from Camellia sinensis, assembly GCF_004153795.1. Taxonomy (NCBI): domain Eukaryota; kingdom Viridiplantae; phylum Streptophyta; class Magnoliopsida; order Ericales; family Theaceae; genus Camellia; species Camellia sinensis. The sequence goes on from NW_021025649.1 coordinate 181,384, forward strand.
GTTATGAAATGCAAAATTAAAATGGAAAAACACTTATCACACTACAAAAACTTAAGGTTTTAGATATCAAAATTTAGGGACAAAATTATTTTTAGGGGATCAAATATTTTTGTTACGAAAAGTGTCGTTATTATGTTTTAACAACGAAAATTGAATATTAGTGATTAATTATTATCTTTTTGGTATTAAATTTTTGTCTCAAAATATAAATCATTTTGAGAACAAATTATTTTGTCCCTAAAAATCTATTTATTATTGACATTTTCGAAATTTTATCGCTAAAAGTCTTATTTTTAATTTTTTAGGACGACCTTTTAGCGACTATCCTCACGACGATAAAAATTAGTCCCTAAATGTCTTTTGCAACAAAATTTTCACTTTTAAAGATCAAAAAAATTGGTCTCTAAAACTCTTTTATGTTGTAAATATCAGATGGTGAAAATATCATAAAATTAACAAATAATTAAATATGTTAAAAACACAAGAAATGGCTTGGCAAAAAATTCTTAGAATGTGTTCGGTTTAACTTTTAGAAATTTATTTTTAATTTTTTTTAAAAAAAATTAAAAATTAATTTGGTTAAGAAATAAAAAATAATTATTATTTTTATATAATTTTATCTTTTGAGTGGTTAGAAATAATTTTTACAAATTAAATATATTTTTTCATATTTATTTTTATTAAATTAGTTTTTATTTTTTTTTTAAATTCTGAATTTTTTTTCTAAACAATAAATCAAACATGGTTCCAAAAACTTAATTTTCTTTCCCATCTAACGTAGTTCTTTTGTAAATTTTGTTGATTTATTAAAGGGATTTCAACGGGGGCAATATCATCCATCAATTTATATTTTGGTGATGTCAGCTAACCATTCTTAACGTTTAGTTAACGATAGGGGTTAAATTATTGTGCGAATATAAACCTCGAGGGGCAAGATGTAATTTCTGAAACTTCAAAGAGAATTTGTAATTTAGCTAAACTCAAGGGAGGTGTAGATAATTTGCCATTTATTAACCTAAAAGAACTGAACATAATTGGATGCTAAAAAATTTAGTGTTAATTATGATAACATCTCGTGAACTAGTATTGTATAATAATATCCTCTTAAACTAAAAAATTGTACAGTTAAATCTTTTAATTTTAAATATCATACAAATATCTCTGTTTAGAATTATTAGGTACTTTCAAAATACCATGTTATCTACATGATCTACTCTCCGTCAATGAGAAACCGCAATAAAAACTAAATAGTCTTCATTTGTCTGTTAACTACCCCCACAAAGATGAGTTAATATGTTCCATTCATAAAAGTTATTGCTATGCAATTAATATGAAACACCATATTGATAAGAATAATACAATGTGTACTAATTAATGTACTAACTAGTATACTAACAAATGATGTGGCATAATTTTAAAAATTTTGGGTATTTGTAATTTAATTAATAGGTGGAGTCAGTAATAATAGCATAACACTAATTAGTACACTAGTTAGTACATCAATTGGTGTATATAGTACCACCGTATTGATAATGACACACGTATGATAACTTTGTAATACTAGTCACTAATTATTGATTCATGTATGATAACTTTGTAATACTAGCTTGAAGAATGAAATCTAAAAGGAAGGTTAGGGGTTCATACACCACTCTTTTTATTTTATTTTTATTCGTCTTTTTATAACAAATTAAAAATTAATTAAAATAACAAATTCTCAAACGGGGCCACAGTTCACTTCTTGGCTCCTTAACATCACTCTCTTTGCACCAAATGCATGCATGAGTTTGAGCTTTTTCTCCTTCTTTGTTGACATAGAACTTTTGATTGCAAAGATGCAAATATCAATGTAAACAGTGCTGACTTTGAGGCAAAGTTGAGGACACGACTGTTTTGTACCCCAACAATTGGTTTTAAAAAAAACTTATCCCTTAAATAGAAACAAAAAAAGCTTGTTGATGTAGTAAATTATTTAAAATTAACGGATGATTATTTTCAAAATATATGGTTTGTGTATAGAATGTTATTGACTATCCTGTTATAGTTGTTTCTAAAGAAATAAACTTTTTAATATTGAAATTGATTAAATCTTATCTTTGGTCAACTTTGTCACAAGAATAATTCAATGGATTTGATTGTTAAATTGAATTATGCAAGTTTGATTAGTAATTTTACAACTAATAATTTGAGTTTTATACTTGAGATTACGAAAGTTCAAAATTTTTAAATAAAATTTAAATTACCAACCGATTTGATTTTGCAAAAGAAATAAACTTTTTAAAATTGACATTGATTAAATCTTACCTTGGGTAAACTTTGTCACAAGAATAATTCAATGAATCTGATTGGTAAATTGAAGTTCTAAATGAAATTTGGTGGCACGTCTAAGTTCCTTTTAATTATAGACGGAAACAAACGACGAGGAGTAAATTGATCAAACTTAAAAAAGTTTAAGATTCAAATTAAAATAAGGCCAAGTCTGAGTGCTAAATTGATTTTTACCTTATAGTTTGAAGATCAAAATGATATTTCCTCTTATAAAATTAGACATAACTATCTTTTCGTAAATTTTATGTTCTTTCTTTATTGAAATAATCTAAATCACAGGATTTTTTTTTTTCTTAGATGGTGGAGGATTAGACTCCACCCTATGTATAAACATTATAAAATCAGACATAACTATCTTTTCGTAAATTTTATGTTCTTTCTTTAATGAAATAATCTAAATCACAGGTTTTTTTTTTTTCTTAGATGGTGGAGGATTAGACCCCACCCTTTTATAAACATTGACACCATCTATTTTTATGACTATAAATTAGAGGTAGTATAGTGATCCCGGTTTTTCCTTGTCATTTGTTGTTGTTGTCTATATCTCATCTTCACCCTTTAACTCTTTGAATTTCAGTTTAGAAATGTCTTGGGCGTGTTCCGAACTGGTTGGTTGAGTTTTAAGTCTCTAATCTTGTTGTCCAGATTTTTGATGATTCGCTCAAGCGGGTCTTGTTGTGCTAGAGCGGATTTTGCATCCTTTCAGCATTTTGTGCACCTGCAGAAATACTACAGAAGTGTTTTTCAAGCTCAAGCTGCGTTCCTTACGCTCGAGCGGGTATCTTTGCGCTCGAGCGGGTATACGAAGTCTGTAATGTATTGGAGGAGTGTATTCTACGCTCGAGCAGGTCTCTTTGCGCTCGAGCAGGTAGTGCTTTGTTGTTGTGCCTTAGCGCTCGAGCGGGTATATTTGCGCTCGAGCGGGTGAAATTTTTGTGTCTTAAGCTCGAGCGTCTTACTCTCCGCTCGAGCGGACTATACGTATATCAGATTGCGATTGTGTCATTTTAAATCACTTTTTCAACACACTCTCTCTCTCTAACTTTCCAAAACCCTAATTTGAGAGCTTCTCTCACTACAATACACCTTATCTCTACAAATCTATCTAGTTCTAGTGATCTTCTACCTTAGTCCCTTTATGTAAAGTGTGAAGCTTGGCTTGATCCTCGTTTTGATCCGAAAAATTTGTGGGTTTGGAGCACATTCGAGTTTCTTCATTATCTCCTTTGAGTCTCTTCACTTAAGGGAGAGATGATCTACTCCTTCTTATGAGTTTTAACTTAAATATTAGTCATTTAGTATAAATGTTGAGATTTGGTGATTTTGGAAGTTAGGGTTTGAGATTTGTGTTATATAAGAGAGGGGTTTTGTGTTTTTAAGCTCCATATGTGTTTGAGGTCTTGAAAATGAGGTTTTGTGGGTTTGATAGGTGAGATATGATCTTAGGATCAATGTTTGAAAAAAATGGAGGGAAATGCCCTAATTGAATCTAAATAATTAATTTGGTAATTGTGAGGAATATGAAATTGGATGGAATTGGGACTAGTTGGTGTAGTCGGTTTGATAAATCACTCACCTATGGAGAATGTGATAATTTATCTGTTTAGAGATAATTGCTTTGGGCTATCGGTGGAGGATAGTCTTGATTGTTGTAGAACTGCATGATGATTAGGTAAATTGAAACTAATCAATTGAAATATGTCATTGAATATGATAGTGGGAAGAACACATTGAATATGTGCCTTAACTGATCATAGCATAAGATAAAGACTTTAATACATTGTATATGTATATTGTTTGGGAAAAGATAGGGGATGTACTGCATATGTGCTTATTTGCTTTAATACATTGTATATGTATATTGTTTGGGAGGAGATAGGGGATGTACTCCATATGTGCTTATTTGCTTTAATATATTATATATGTACCTTTGTTTGGAAGGAGATAGGGGATGTACTCCATACGTGTGATTATATGCTTTAATACATTGTATATGTATCTTTGTTTGGGATGAGATAGGGGATGTACTCTATTGTTTGGGAGGAGATAGGGGATAGACTCCATAGATAATTAAGTTAGCCGGAGTGTCCGGGGTGAAAGTCCCGAAACCTTATAAATTGAAGTGCATGAATGAAGCTGACATTTGAAGTATTAATAACATGAGTTGTAGTCTCATTATGAATTGATGATGATTGAAGTGTTAATTACATGAGTTGTAGTCTCATTTTGAATTGTGAAAAACGGAAGTATTAATAAGTTGAGTTGCAGCCTCATTTAAATTGTTTGGTTAGATAATGAACCATATTTAGGAATTTAATTGGATGAATAAAGGGAAGTGAATTGAAACATGGAGGTAATTGTGCTGGGCTATGGGAAGGGAGTGAGTTGGGTTACAAGTGTTAGTCATTTGTCGAATGTTAATGTTTTAGTCATTTCTCATATTGGGTTTAGCATATCTCTACTGGACTTTGGCTCACCCTACTTGGGACACCATTTTCAGGTATTGGAGACGTGCCGCCTCTAAGATCTTTGCTTAGGAGGTTTAGGAGTTGAAGACTCTGCTTTGTTATTTGTTTTGTTGGTTTCATATAAATACGAGCTGAGGGCTTTACTTGTAAAGGAGTTAGAACTCTTCTCTTGTGTAACCAAGTAACAACTTGGAAAGATGTAAGACCACAGGGCATTCTATTACCGTTGTAAACATTTTCAACTTATATGAAACACCCTTTGTAATATTAACTCTGATGTATGCATGGAAATGTGATTTATCTATCATGTATATAGAACTGTTAGATGTTGGGATTATATAATATTTTGAGGGTGTTACGACTTGGTATCAAAGCGTACCGGGTTTGAATACTTTGGGTACGTGGGAAGTGGTTAATACCACAATGGGTTTGTCTCGCTTGTTAGAGACTTATGTATGATGTTATATGCTTATGTGATAACATGTTTATGTGACTATATGGGTATGAAATTTAGTTTTTAGGATGTTGATTGGATCCTTAGGTTTTTGGGAGTCCTGTTAGAAGGGCACTTGATCAATGTCGTTTTTAACTAGAACTCTAGCAACGCCACGGGACGATCACTATCCGGAAATGCGATTCGTAAGTGCTTATGCGATTATGTGCTTATGTGGAATGAATTACAGTTGTCCATCGTGTTAGGACGCGAGTGAAATAGCTTCAGGACCTTTGATAATGTGCTAATATCTTTATTACCTTCATTAGGATGCCTAGACGACGAAGTAGTGAGTTTCCTCATTCCACATGGGAAGAGTTGCGGAAACAGTTTGTGGAGTTACGCCAAGGTACTACACCTTTGGTATAGTTTGAAGCATGGTTTGCTAACCTGTCGAGATTTTCCCCAGAGTTAATGGAGACGGAAGAACTGCGTTGTTCAAAGTTTGAGAGTAGGCTGTGTGACGACATTCGAGAAAGGATTGCTGGGTCTTGGCATAGGAGTTATAGTGTGCTTGTTAAGGCGGCAGCTCATGTAGAGGAGGTGGTGCTAGCTATGGGACAAAATAGAGAGGAGGCCATTTTGGCGACCCTTGTAACTCGGAGTGTTGGTAGGCCTTTTAAAAGGCAGAAGGGTTTTAACCCACAATTATTTCAGAGAGCTTGGTCTAGCTCTACCTTTCCAGTGTCGAGTCTAGGTTCAAGAAAGGGTAAGCGAAGGGTTGTCACTTGTTTCAAATGTGGTCAGCTGGGCCACAAGTTTCCAGCTTGCCCACAGAGGAAGAAGGTGTAGACGTCCTCGAACGTCCCGGGAGGAAATCCCGTTTTGTTCATTGGGGCTTACTACAGTTTGGACTCAATGTCACGGTCCTGTATCTAATCTCGCGGAGTGCAATGCAAGACCGATGAATCATCAAAGAGTCCAAATCCGGCAAATCGTTTTGAAAAACTGATTTTTAAAAAGAAGTGCCAAACATGGACAACTTTGCCAGATACAGAGTCGCCACCTAAATATTTTATTTTGAGAGAATTGAGGAAACCCTGACTCGTGCCTAAGGCCACGTGTCCGTCATAAACAAAGTTGCCTCGGCTCGGGAACTTGGGTACGATTGGGGAAGGTCACTTCGTGAGCACCCCCGCTCGCCCGATCAAAGATCGGCCTCTACTAACCATGATATCGTGTTTTGAAAACATTATGTGCTCTTATTTCGGTTATTAGCCTAGAATTACTATGTGATGCACACAACATACAAGTATAGACTGGATCGTTTGAGTTGGAGCAAAACATTTCATGTTTGTTTATTTGAAAGATGGTTTGATGGTGCTACTCGCAAGTAGGCTAAGACGTGGATTTGTCACCCTCAAGTGGGCTTAAGAAAACATGATTTTGCTACTCTCAAGTGGGCTTAAAACTCTCAATTGGTGAATTGTTCCAATTCAAATAACCCAACCTTCACCCACAGGCATTCAGACAGTTATATCACATAAGCAAACAGCCTCATGGTAAGTATGCTATCATGGCAGTCACTCACACGCATGCAAGGATGCTAAAGCATAAATACTTACCGAGTAGTCCAAGCCAAAGAAAGAAGCTAATTAGAAATCATGCATGAATCCTAACTATGCTGAAATGCCTAATGCAACACATGCAAAAATGCAACTAAGATAGGCTCGGCTATTCTAAAATGGCATATGAAATGCAACAACCGATACACGTATTCAACTCGGAATTGAAATACAATGCAGTTAGTATGATGCGTCGAGCCCGGTGCATGTAAGACAGATAAATGGATGCAAACATGCGAACATAAGCATGCTAATTGAAACGTGCCCTAAACTAACTATCATAAGCTGGTAAATAAAAGGGAAAAAGACGTGGGGTTGGAAAACATACATCACACACACGCACACTTATTACAACATCGCCCTCTCTCGGAGGGTCCGAATGAATAGTACAGAATAAACTAGCTAATCTAAGCTAATTAAACTAATTATGACACAACATTAATTAATTAACGAATTAACTAAGTAAGTAAGGAAACTAGCATGCAAATTAAACAAAATGGACTGCCTCAGCTCTGTTCCGAATGATAGGGATGCATGCATGCTCAAGTCGCCTTGTCGGGAAATCCAACGCGATGCCCCGATTTGCCTCTGTTTGCAATTGGTCCCAGAACACTGTACAAAGCTCCCGAAGGCTGCTGACCAGTTTTTGCTGCTGGTTTTCGATTTGCTACAACAGAGAGCGAGAAAGGGACATGACAAAGTATTTTCAATATATGTGTGCATGACCACTCTCCCCATCATTACACCAGCTCCAGGGAGTGTAGTCTTCGATCCTCGTGCCACCAATCACGCATCTCGATGCATGATGGCCGAGGAGTCGGATTGCACGACTCGATGTAAAATGAATGCACATATAAACACAACGAGGCCTAAACTCCATCATAGGTACTCAGGAGTGTCGACGATCGAGAATCGAGGCACGTTTCGTCACTTGGAGTACGAAACATCCCTCGTTTCCTATGTTTGGACTAAACCCTATTCCAAACACAATGCAATATACATGGCATACACAATACGACTAGCATGCAACCCTAAACGCAATGCAACCTAATCATGCTAGCATGCGAGGGATGATATGCAAACATGCAACTAGCATACACAATGCTATGAACTAAGAATGACATACTCAATGCACATGAACTATATGGCATACGCAATGCACATACAAAGATGGACATGCACGAAGACATGAACAAGGCATACACAATGCGACGATCAAGCATGCGACAACATGGATATGGCATTAATACAAGATAGACTTAAACTAAAATGAATGGGCCTTAGCCACACTCAAATCAGTGGCCAAACATGATGAAAACGAAACAACAACACACATGCAAACATGCAAAAATGCAAGGGACCAAACCTAAGGCACAAAGTGCAACTCTACCAAAGCATGGTAAGCATGAAATATGGCATACAATCACATATTTTTCAGCTCTGAAATGACATGCAAGATGGTCCCAAATCATGCAAAAACCTCACACAATGCATGTTAGATGGCCCAAATACCGAAACTAGTGAAGTGGATTACACTATAGGCAAGCAAAGCAATACTCAAATGGCCAAACCAGCCCCAAACAGTTCCTATGCAGGCCAAAACAGTAGCAAATATGGACTAAAATGATGGCTTGCAAAGCATGGAAATGAAGCTCATGCAATGGTCCAAAAATGAGGTATTCATGCATAACTCTCAAACACATTTAAATAGTGAAAAACATGGGAATATGGCATACATATAAGCTCTGAAATATGATTCACAATGATGCCAAAACATGAAAACACCTCAAAATACGCATGCAATAGGCTTCAAAACTCAAAACTAGGCAAGGGTATTGAACTTCAACCATGCATAGAAAACATCATTCGACCATGAGGCCCAAAAATAGAGCTAAGGCAGTCCAAAACATACACAAAATCAGTTTAAGGCATGGCCAAAAAGTGCTAGAATCAAAGGCCAAAATAGCATGCAATGTAAGCTAGTAAAGAGGATTTGCACTACAAGCATGTGAGGCAATCAAGAGGCAACTAAACCAGCAAAATTCAGAGGTATGAGATGCCAAATAAAGCCCAAAAACCCACTTAAACATGGTTAATGTATACAAGAATGAGATGCTCCTTTGATATGCTATGAAGAGGGTTATTCTACACATGCAAGATGGACATCCAATATGGAAAAACAAGCTTTGGAAAGAGCCTATGCAGGCCCTAAAACTCACATAAATGGGCCTGAAACAAGGCTTGGAGGTGTGCAAATATAAGCTCTTTTGTAAGGCCAAAAATGTTAGTAAACAAGACAACAAGAGAGAGGGTCACCCCTCTCTGATTTTGGCCCTTAAAACTACATCCCAACCACTGAAAATCCGCTGGATTTCAGTGGCTAAAGGACCAAGCAAAGGTCAATACAAAAGTCTTAGGGCATGGCTCAAAATGAGGCATGTAAGGGGATAGATGACCCCCAATAGGAAAATGATCTTAAACAAACATGTTAAGGGCCACAAAATAAGACTTTTTTCAGTTTACACCAAAGCTCAAAAATGCTTGTAAGTATGGCTAAATGATGGAGCAAAATAAAACTCAAAAAGAGAGAATAAGGTGTTACCTTTGTAGCTCAGCAACTCTAGTAGCTTATGGACAAAAAATGCAGCTCCTTAGGACCTCTCAAGACCCTCCAAGAAGCTTAGGTTGGTGTTAGAGGTGTTAGGCTAAGAGGTAGTGTGCAAATGGTCAAGAACCAAGCACTTTTGGAGCCAAAATGGTGAGATATAGAGAGAGATATAATATATGCCTCAAACCAACTTCAGAACCTGGTATAAGGAAGAGGAGGGCCTCTTTTATAGAGAAGAGGGACTAAAGCTTCTCCAAGAAGCTTCAAACCAAGGTGGAAGATCCTTCATACACATGTATGGAGGATCCAGTCTATGCCTCCCAGTTGGCACAGCTGGAATCAACTCACTGAGACAAGCCTGGGGGAGGCAGGCCGACCAGTTCAGGTGGTCGGCCAGCCAGTTCAAACGGGTCAAGTTAACAAAAAGTGGTCGGCAACCCCATTTGGTGGTCTCCCAACTGAATACAAGCTAGTGGTGTGGTGGGAGACCAGTAATTGTGGCCCAAAAATGAAAGAGACTAGACAAGAAAATCAGCCGGCGGGGGAAAAGTGGTCTCCAAGGAGAAAAGGTGGTCTCCCACCCTTGTACCACCTTCCAAACAATGAAAACAAGGTCCATGCCAAAAATGAACCAACACAGATGCAAAACGAGGGTTAGGGGGTCAAAACGCGCAGCCAGGTGCCCCGAAAACAGGCCGTTAAGCATCGAAAGTGGTGTGCGACCTCAAAGGTGGTCTCCCGGGCCATAGTGTCCCTCTAGAGAGAGGAAACAAGGTGTGTACCAAAAATCGTGCCAAACAAAGAAAGTTAAGAGGTCCCAAACCGAGGCGCACGGCCGACGGCTCCGAACTGAAAACTAGTCTCCAAACGGGAAAAGTGGCCTACGACTACGGAAAGTAGCCTACGGCCACTGAGAGATGGTCTACGAGACCTTTTCCTCCCTTCGGGAAGAGAAAAAAAGACCTGGTTCGCAAACCGAGGCAAAGCGTAAAAGGGTTTCGAGGTCTGGGGATAAGGCTCTCAACCGAGAACTTCAAAACCTTGAAACGAGCACAACATGCGCAATCACCGAGCGCTCAATTGGTGACGTCTGAGTCTTAAGGTCGGTCAAAAATGGGGTGTCTACAGTTGCCCCTCTTTGACAGAACTCGAAAGTTATAAGTAACGGGAGTGAATGTCAAAGCCCAGAGACAACCCATTTTTGGCAAGGCCGAAGACTTAGACAAACATGCAAGATAACAAAGAAATGTACCCGCAGGCAGGGGCAAAATGCAAGTGACAATGCAAGAAGCCAAACATAACTTATGATCATGCAAAGACAGCTGTAATGAAGCAAATATACACAATAAATGCAACAATTTTAAGCAAGAATGCAAATCAAACTACATTTCATGCAGTAAGAATGTAAGAGGATTGTACAATTCTCGCTACGTCTTACGCAGAGTACATACAATACCTGTCCGGTTCGTCTGGTCACACCAGCTTCAAATGAACCGTACATACAATATCGTGACTGCAAAAGAGAGAAACTTAACAGGTACAATATTGTTAGGAATATGCATAGCAATGCAAGTGAAAAGTGCGTAATGACACAAGTCGAGGGATGCATGACAATGCAACCTATGTGTGACGCATAACAATGCGAAGGGGATACATAACAATGCAGACAAAGTGTGCATGACAATGCAGGTGGGAGGGGAGAAACATAGGGACATATCCTAGTGTTTCGGGAAGAAGGAGAAACATAGGGACATATCCCAGTATCCCTATGTTTCGGAAAAGAGGAGAAACATAGGGGCATATCCCAATATTTTGGAATAAAGGAGAAACATAGGGACATATCCCAGTGTTTCGGAATAGCTCAAGCATTGGAACGTATTCCAAATGCTCTTAACCGAAAAGGGAGAAACATAGGGACATATCCCAGTGTTTTGGAAAGAAGGAAAAACATAGAGACGTATCCCGGTGTTTCTGAATAGCTCGAGCATTGGAACGTATTCCAAATGCTCTTAACCGAAAAGGGAGAAACATGGGGACGTATCCCGGTGTTTCAAAAAGAAGGAGAAACATAGGGACGTATCCCGGTGTTTCGGAATGGCTCAAGCATTGGAACGTATTCCAAATGCTCTTAACCGAAAAAGGAGAAACATAGGGACGTATCCCGATGTTTCAAAAAGAAGGAGAAACATAGGAACGTATCCCGGTGTTTCGGAATGGCTCAAGCATTGGAATGTATTCCAAATGCTCTTAACCAAAGAGGGAGAAACACAGGGACATATCCCGGTGTTTCGAAAAGGAGCGTGCATAACAATGTAAGCTAAGATGAATTCCAAACACGCTGAAATCGTGTGAGGAAAAGGACACTTAAACTACGCTGAAATCGTGACAGGGGGTCGAAAACAAAACGCCCAAGCGCGTACACGTCTACAACGCAACCTGGGATAAATTCCAAACACGCTGAAATCGTGTAAGGAACGGGACACTCAAACCACGCTGAAATCATGAGCGGAGGTCCAACAACCCGCCCAGTGCGTCTACAACGCAACCTGAGATAAAACCCGCCTAGGCCCGTGCATCACGCGTCCCCAGATAAATTCCAAACACGCTGAAATCGTGTAAGGAAAAGACACTCAAACCACGCTGAAATCGTGAGAGGAGGTCCAACAACCCGCCCAGTGTGTCTACAACGCAACCTGAGATAAAACCCGCCCAGGCCCGCGCATCACGCGTCCTGAGATAAATTCCAAACACGCTGAAATCGTGTAAAGAAAGGACACTCAAACCACGCTGAAATCGTGAGAGGAGGTCCAACAACCCGCCCAGCGCGTCTACAATGCAACCTGAGATAAAACTCGCCCAGGCCCACGCATCAGGCGTCCTGAGACAAATTCCAAACACGCTGAAATCGTGTAAGGAAAGGACACTCAAACCACGCTGAAATCGTGAGAGGAGGTTTAACAAACTATCAGGTGCGTGTTTGGCGCAACCTGAGAAAGTCCCGGAGGACAACGATCCTAAACGCAGCTCGACGTAAAAGGATAAATGATACAAGATAACACAAGATGCAAATAAACGCAATAAGTGCGATGATACGATGCATGTTACAAGCAATGTAGAGCATGATGTTTAGGGAATGCAATAAACAAACAAAGCGGCACTTTATAAAGCACCTCATGGAATGAGTGGCGGTAAACCGCTCTATTCTGACGGGGAATGGTCCTCAAGGAGAGCACTTCTGATTGCCATCCTGGCTCTGAAACAATCAACACCGTATTCTGTTCACTCTGAACACACAGCTCATACAGCACACTGCTCATTCTGAACACACAGCTCATAACACGGTACTCAGTTTATTTTGAACATACAGCTCATAACACAGTACTCCGTTTATTCTGAACACACAGCCCGTAACAGCACACTGCTCATTCTAAACACACAGCTCATTCTGGACGGACAAGATGCAATGACGGAACTTGCAGAAGTTGAAACATACTCAGATGCTCTGAATTTTCCCTCTTTTCTTTTACTTTGTAGTCTGGAATCTATATAGCTTCAGATAGGTCCTTGCTCTACTATTCTCATGTGACCTGGGTCGAACCCTGCAGTTTTATGAAAGAACAAATCCTGTTTTGCACAAATGTGGAGAATGGCACAGTACTCTAGGCACAAAACGATTTTTTTGAAATTAAGAGATGAGTTCTTAACCGGGTATTGAGCCTACGACTGTACACAGCGAAAACGACTCGATAAAGAAAAGTAAAAGGTAAACAACCTAAACACATCGGGTAACACTCGAAACGACTCAAAATAAGAATCGAGACAAATAAAACAAAAGACACGACACTTAGATGTATTCCAAAGATGAGAAACCTCTCGGGTCACGAGGAGCCAGTTCTCCGGGTATTGTTTCCCACCATTCCTTACTTGTGATCCTCACATCACTCGGCCCTCAGGCTCTGTTTTTCTAAAAAAGCCCTTTCCTCACTTTTTCTCTTAGCGCACATCTCTCTATTCTTCAATCTCTCATTTTTTTTTATCCCTCCCCTGGGTGGTTGATGGATAAGTAGGAAGTTGTGGGCTCTTGCCCCTGGTATTCTACCATATTCTCGTTCTTGTTCACAACAGTGAATTTCTTCCGCAGAGGGGTTGCGCTACAACTGGGTGTGTAGCAAATCTACAGCTGACATCGGTTGACGATGCTCTGCTGGGGAGTTTGGACGTGATCAGATCTATCCAGATGAGGGAGTGGAATATCTTGATCCATTCCAGTTCGTGCTTCGCACTTGGCTCGATACCTCGCTGCTTAGAGGATGTGAGAGCTTTCTGTCCTTTTGCGGTTAGCTTCAGTGGTACCCTTTTTCCGGTAGGTATGAGTGCCCTTCTTGGCGAGTATGTTGGTAATGGGGAAAAGACAAAAAACCTGGCTCAACTGTGCCCCTCGTTCATCATTTTGACCATTTTTTGTTTTCGACTTTCTACTAAAACAATTTTGACCAAAATGAGAGTTAGATTAACATGCTTGTTCGATTTTCTGATTTGAAATCATGCAAGTCAGGTTATGAGCACTGAAAAATTTCCTTTTTTGGGTCCAAGAAATGGTCCAGTTTTGAAAAAATAGAGTAATTTTCGAGAAAATTAGTCAACTTCATTAAAAATTCTCAAAACTATTTTTACAAATGGCCACTGCTCAACGAGTGCAGAATTTACTCTTGAGATGCACAACCTCAGATCCAAAATAATGAAAAATTGCCCCTTGTCTGAACGGCACTGCATGGCAACTGAAAGTTGTTCCTAGTCTGAATAGCATCGCAGCACTGCACGGCAATGGAAAGTTGCCTCTAGTCTGAATAGCGCCGCAGCACGTGGCAACCAGTCCTCACAGTGACAATTACAACCAAATTCTCGGATACAGAGAAGACAAAGACTAGAACCGTCACATGGACACAGTCGAATTTGAAGTGTTTTACGGCTGGACTTTAGAATGAAGTTGCCTACGTATCCTAAGCATGGGATTCAAGCCTTGCGTAGTTCCAGGGTAAGGTACACTCGGGTATTTAACCTCTCTTTTGTCGCTCTAACTTTTGCCAAAGCCGCCCTTTTGGGTTTTCAACCTTGCGAGCTTTGTTCTTCTTTTCTTTTTAATTCTTTTCTTTTTTTTTTCTTTTTCATCTTTTCCTTTCATTTTCTTTATTTTTCTTATTTTTTTTTTCATTCTTTGCATTTTTCTTTTTTTTTGTTCTTTTTCTTCTTTTTCTTGCTCTAACTTTTGCCTGGGTCGCCCTTACGGGTTTTCGGCCCAGCGAGCCTTTCAAGGGTAAAAGTGTAGCTTCGTCCATGTTGAATGGTTTGAGATTTCAGAGCCATCTGAATCCAAGAGAATGGCTGCTGTTCGCTGATGATGTAGAAGTCCATCCAATGAGGGGGCTGAATTTGTCCCTAGTGTTGTGGATAGGAACTCGGTCATCCTTCAGCAATACTTTCTTCTTTCCTCCCTTCTGGGATTTGGCATTCTTGCCGATCTTCATTGATTTGCGGAATGATCCATCTTCGGCTCTTCGAGCGCAACGGACATTTTTGCCCCTAGTTCCAGGGATACTTTTGATCCAGCTTTGCATGCTTCTTTTGATGACATATGATCTTCTCGATCTGACTTTTTTGCTGCTAATTCATGGGCTGCTTCAAATCTGGCCACACAGGCCTCCTTCGATGGTTGACCATTGAACACTCTAAATTTAAATTCAAGTTTTGAAAGCAAAGGGAATGAATCTCGAGGTTGAGAGCGATCCTAGACTGTGCAATCTCAAGATCGATTCCACACAAGTCTTCGCAGGACGGCGCAAAACAATTTTTTTTTTTGAAATCTTTTAAGAAAGCGACCAATCGCTCGTGCTGAAGACAATGTAGAACCAATCTGGATCAAGCCAGGATGCTTCTCAGTATTCACGTTAACAAACATGATCTCATTCATTAAGGGCCTAGCATGCCTCTCTTTCTCTCAATTGATCAAATTTTTTTGCAAATCCCGAGGAATTCCTTCCTCTTTGTTTTCATCATAATGTTCAAAAAGTTTTGAAAAATGCAGGTCAATGTAATGATTTCAAAGCACAGAAAAGACACAGTTTTTTAGTCAAATACTGCCATCTGATTCAGAATTTCTGGCACAACTAGCACAAGGAAGAAGCAAACACAAGAGTGTGAAAATCACTGCTGTTCATTCAAATCTGTTGGCATTACTGGCTCCAAGGCAGAACCAGACTCAAAAGAAAGTGAAAAGACAAATACAAAACAAGCAAGTGATGTCCGAGGTAACACCCTCGAAATCACCCGACTCCAACAAAACAGGACTGACTCGCTACAATAAGACAGACTCAACTGACTTAGTAAAAAAAGACTGACTCTGTACAACACAACAAGACTGACCCAATACCCAAGTTAGAAAGTAAAGTAAATAGCATTCGCAAATGCTCAAAATAGTGCGTGCCATCCCCACAGCTGGAGTGAACTGAGTGCCATCCGCAGGTGGTTCATCCCCTGATCACATGGTCACATTATCCCCCAAGAGTTTACAGATCAAGTGTCGATAGACTTTGCAGGACCCGGTGCGACGATGACCTTGTTGTCAATCAAATTTTGTATCTTGTGGCGAAGACAGACGCAACTGTCAGTGTCATGACCGGTTTGTTGATGGAAAGCACAGTACTTAGCCGGGTCATGCTTTGGAGGGAGAGGATCGGGCAGAGGCCGTTGTTCCAACGGTTTCAGATATCCTTTCCGGAGTAAGGCCTCTAGAGCCTTTGACAAAGGCATATAAAGTGGGGTGAAAACCCTCTTGCCTCGGGGTAGATAGTCCGAATTTTGGGGGTTTGGATTGGATGTGCGAACAAAATGGGTGGCTGTTTTGGGAGTGATGGTGGTCATTCTAACTTCAGAAGATCTTGCTACTGCATCACCACTGGTGGTCGCATTCGAACTGTGTGTAAACTCCCTCCTGGGCTGCTCCTTCTCCTGGTCAATAAGGCCCTGCTTCATAGCATCCTCAATCTGCACCCCAATCTCGTGTAGGTCTGCAAAGGTGGGAAGGGGTATGACGATCATTTTTTGCTAGCCTGGGTTGGAGGTTGCGCACAACCATCCTTATCTGGTCTTTGTCAGAAGGCCTTGTAGTCATCATCGAGGCCTTTGCTCTCCATCTCGTCACAAACTCTGAAAAACCCTCCTTTGGCTCTTGGCGGGTGACTTCAAGATCATGAGTTGTGACCTCGATCTGTGTGTTATAGGAGTATTGAGCAACGAAGGCGTCAGCCATCTTTTCCCAATTCTGTTTCGCAGAGTTCTCCAATTTTGCATACCAGATTACGGCTATCCCAGACAAGGTTCGGCCGAATAGTGACAGCTTCTGGGCCGTGGTCAAACCCATTGGCCTCAAGACATCAGAAAACAGGTGGAGGTGCACCATTGGGTCTCCAGAGCCATCGAAGCGGTCGATGTGTGGCATCTTGAACCGGTCCAGCAGAGTTACGGTCGCATCGGTATACCCATCCTCAATATCCGGAATGGACTTTACACCTTGAGATTTCTTGAACAGCTTTTCAAGCTTGCTCACTTTTAATGCCGTGGGGTCCACCTCGAACTCAAAGGGGGAATCTGGTAGATTGATAGGCGTGGCTGCCTTGGATAGTTGAGGTAGAATCGGGGGCGGAGGTGGCCCCGTTGGGATGTCCGTATCTTCCTGGACATTTGCTGTCTCCTCGAGTATTGGGACTTTTGGTGAAGGAGGAGCTTGATGTGAAGCAGATGCTCCGGTTTACTGTTGTAGCCTGGAAATTAACTCTGCCTGTTGAGCCATGACCTCGGCCTGTTGTTTGGAAAATTCGGCTTGTCGAACAGCGTCTTGCTGCATGGTTCTCATACTTTCCTGGAGCTGAAGCATCATCTTTTCCATGCTAACTGAAAACTGCTGATCTAACTAAATAAGTGTGTATCCCTTTTCTGAGGTGGAAACAAATATCTCAGCCCAACTGCGTATAGGTGAGGTGGATAATGATCACTGAACTAGGGACTGTTGAACGAATGATCTGTGCCTGATTGGCCTTTTTCTTGCCTTACCACTAGCGAAGGAAACACTGGTTGCTTTGAACTGAATCTCTAACCTGACAAAGTCTACCAGCATGAATCCAATGTACCCGGGAGATATTGGAGCCCTCTGAAGCTATAGTTCCATGACTACCTTGCAAAAGAGAAAACAGACAGCATCTCAGCTTGATTTCACCAGAACAGGTATAAACATAGCTGAACGACTGTGCTCTTTTCTGAATTCTACCCAAAACTCTGCCGGTAAACTGATACCTTCGGGTAAAACAGATCCCCCCAAAATACTGATGCCTTCAGGCCTGATACCCAGACTTGCAAACTGATACATGCATTCCTTGTAGAGGCACACTCTAAAAGCACATAATAAGCAAATGAGAGCCAAAACACCCCTATGGTGGGGTAGGATTTCCCTGTCCTATTTTGTCAGGAGCTAGGGTTTCACTACGCACACAGCGGTTTCAAACAACCTACAATCGGGTAAACAACCTGTCCTAGTTTGGAATGGTCACTATGATTTCTGATATGCACTAGGTCGAATGGTCAAAAAGGGTACCCTGATAAAAATCGGGGTTTGTGTTCCCATCATGGCAGAGCCCGTAACCGGTCAGCCTTATGGCATGCTTCTCAAAACGAGCCTCCGACAAACCGTTCAGGAATAGCAGATGGCAAACACGGTGTCCTAGGCGCACCAGTGCAAATGCAATGCAAAGAAACACATAAGTGTAATCAAAACAAGATATCATGAGTTCGAGTCAAGCTCTCTAACTCCCCAGCGGAGTCGCCAGAAACTGTAGACGTCCCCGAACGTCCCGGGAGGAAATCCCGTTTTGTTCATTGGGGCTTACTACAGTTTGGACTCAATGTCATGGTCCTGTATCTAATCTCGCGGAGTGCAATGCAAGACCGATGAATCATCAAAGAGTCCAAATCCGGCAAATCGTTTTGAAAAACTGATTTTTAAAAAGAAGTGCCAAACATGGACTGCTTTGCCAGATACAGAGTCGCCACCTAAATATTTTATTTTGGGAGAATTTTGGAAATCCTGACTCGTGTCTAAGGCCACGTGTCCGTCATCACCAAAGTTGCCTCAGCTCGGGAACTTAGGTACTATTGGGGAAGGTCACTTCGTGAGCACCCCCGCTCGCCCGATCAAAGATCGACCTCTACTAACCATGATATTGAGTTTTGAAAACATTATGTGCTCTTATTTCGGTTATTAGCCTAGAATTACTATGTGATGCACACAACATACAAGTATAGACTAGATCGTTTGAGTTGGAACAAAACATTTCATGTTTGTTTGTTTGAAAGGTTTGCTACTCAC
>NW_021025649.1:200819-251568 GCF_004153795.1 Camellia sinensis
GGACCCTTGAAGAACAAATGGTCTAACCTCCTTCTTTGGTTCAAAACCAGTCCAAAACTCAAGAAACAACTCCCCCAAGTCCCTCAATCTCGGACTAAGGTGTAATGGTGTGTGTAATGGTGCAAAAGTAAGGTAAAACACACCTTTTGGGCCAAGAAACACACACAAGAAGGGAGAGGGAGAGAGGTATAGAGATAATATGTATCTATATCTCTCAAGACTGATTTTTGCTTCTGTTTTTCTAACCTAGAAGCAAGAGGAAAGCCTCTCTCTTCCAATCATGCATCTCGATGCATGATGGCCGAGGAGTCGGATTGCACGACTCGATGTAAAATGAATGCACATATAAACACAACAAGGCTTAAACTCCATCATGGGTAATCCAGAGTGTCGGCGACCGAGAATCGAGGCACGTTTCGTCACTTGGAGTACGAAACGTCCCTCGTTTCCCATGTTTGTACTAAACCCTATTCCAAACACAATGCAATATACATGGCATACACAATACGACTAGCATGCAACCCTGAACGCAATGCAACCCTAAACGCAATGCAACCTAATCATGCTAGCATGCGAGGGATGATATGCAAACATGCAACTATCATACACAATGCTATGAACTAAGAATGGCATACTCAATGCACATGAACTATATGGCATACGCAATGCACATACGAAGATGGACATGCACGAAGACATGAACAAGGCATACACAATGCGACGATCAAGCATGCGACAACATGGATATGGCATACATATTGCAAGATGGACTTAAACTAAAATGAATGGGCCTTAGCCACACTCAAACTAGTGGCCAAACATGATGAAAACGAAACAACAACACACATGCAAATATGCACAAATGCAAGGGACCAAACCTATGGCACAAGGTGCAACTCTACTAAAGCATGGTAAGCATGAAATATGGCATACAATCACATATTTTTCAGCTCTGAAATGACATGCAAGATGGTCCCGAATCATGCAAACACCTCACACAATGCATGCTAGATGGCCCAAATACCGAAAATAGTGAAGTGGATTACACTATAGGCACGCAAAGCAATACTCAAATGGCCAAACCAGCCCCAAACAGTCCCTATGCAGGCCAAAACAGTAGCAAATATGGACTAAAATGATGGCTCGCAAAGCGTGAAAATGAAGCTCATGCAATGGTCCAAAAATGAGGTATTCATGCATAACTCTCAAACACATTTAAAGAGTGAAAAACATGGGAATATGGCATATATATAAGCTCTGAAATATGATTCACAATGATGCCAAAACATGGAAACACCTCAAAATACGCATGCAATAGGCTTTAAAACTCAAAGCTAGACAAGGGTATTGAACTACAACCATGCATAGAAAACATCATTCAACCATGAGGCCCAAAAATAGAGCTAAGGCAGTCCAAAGCATGCACAAAATTAGTTTAAGGCATGGCCAAAAAGTGCTAGAATCAAAGGCCAAAATAGCATGCAATGTAAGCTAGTAAAGAGGATTTACACTACAAGCATGTGAGGAAATCAAGAGGCCAGTAAACCAGTAAAAGTCAAACATGTGAGATGCCAAATAAAGCCCAAAAACCCACTGAAACATGGTTAATGCATGCAAGAATGATATGCTCCTTTGATATGCTATGAAGAGGGTTGTTCTACACATGAAATATGGACATCCAATATGGAAAAACAAACTCTGGACAGAGCCTATGCAGGTCCTAAAACTCACAGAAATGGGCCTGAAACAAGGCTTGGAGGTGTGCAAATATAGGCTCCTTTGTAAGGCCAAAAATACTAGTAAACAAGACAACAAGAGCGAGGGTCATCCCTCTCTGATTTTGGCCCTCAAAACTACATCCCAACCATTGAAAATCCGCTGGATTTTAGTGGCTAAAGGGCTAAGCAAAGGTCCATACAAAAGCCTTAGGGCATAGCTCAAAACAAGGCAAAATGAGGCATGCAAGGGGATAGATGACTCCCAACAGGAAAATGACCTTAAACAAACATGTTAAGGGCCTAAAAATAAGACTTTTTTAGTTTACACCAAAGCTAAAAGATGCTTGTAAGTATGGCTAAAAGATGGAGCAAAATAAAACTCAAAAGAAGGAATAGGGTGTTATCCTTGTAGCTCAGCAACTCCAGCAGCTTATAGACCAAAAATGCAGCTCTTTAGGACCTCTCAAGACCCTCCAAGAAGTTTAGGTTGGTGTTGGAGGTGTTAGGATAAGAGGTAGTATGCAAAGGGTCAAAAACCAAGCACTTTTGGAGCCAAAATGGTGAGATATAGAGAGGGATATAATGTATGCCTCAAACCAACTTCATAACCTAGTATAAGGAAGAGGAGGGCCTCTCTTCTGGAGAAGAGGGACTAAAGCTTCTCCAACAAGCTTCAAACCAAGGTTGAAGATCCTCCATACACATGTATGGAGGATCCAGTCTGTGCCTCCCAGCTGGCACAGCTGGAATCAACTCACTGAGACAAGACTGGGGGTGGTAGGCCGACCAGTTCAGGTGGTCGGCCGACCAGTTCAGGTGGTCGGCCTACCAGTTCAGGTGGTTGGCCAGCTAGTTCAAAAGGGTTAGCTCAACAAAAAGCGGTCGGCAGCCCCATTTGGTGGTCTCCTAACTAAATGTAAGCTAGTGGTGTAGTGGGAGACCAGCAATTGTGGCCCAAAAATGAGAGAGACCAGTTACTTGACAAGAAAATCGGCCGGCGGGGGAAAAGTGGTCTCCAAGGAGAAAAGGTGGTCTCCCACCCTTGTACCACCTTCCAAACAATAAAAACAAGGTCCATGCCAAAAATGAACAAAGGTGGATGCAAAACGAGGGTTCGGGGGTCAAAATGCGCAGTCGGGTGCCCTGAAAATAGGCCGTTAAGCATCAAAAGTGGCGTGCGACCTCAAAGGTGGTCTCCCAGGCCACAGTGTCCCTCTAGGGAGAGAAAACAAGGTGTGTGCCAAAAATCGTGCCAAACGGAGAAAGTTAAGCGGTCCCGAACCGAGGCACACGACCGACAGCTCCGAAAATCGAAAACTGGTCTCCAAACGGGAAAAGTGGCCTACGACCACGGAAAGTAGCCTACGGCCACTGAGAGATGGTCTACGAGACCTCTCCCTCCCGTCGGGAAGAGAAAACAAGACCTAGTTCGCAAACTGAGGCAAAATGCAAAAGGGTTCCGAGGTCTGGAGGTAAGGCTCTCAGTCGAGAACTCCAAAACCTTGAAATGAACACAACATGCACAATCACCGAGCGCTCAATCGGTGACGTTTGAGTCTTAAGGTTGGTCAAAAATGGGGTGTCTACAGAGGGCCGGGTTGACAGTTCGACCAGTAGTTGCACCACCAGAATCATCTAGCCAACTAGGTTTTCGATCGATCGAATGCTCATTGGGGAGGCTGTCGTTGGGGTTCCCATCAGTTCAAACTTTGAACCAGTCACGTACTTGGGAGCCACTTACTTGTTGGGTGTGTAATCAGCCAGGTCATATCAAACGTTTCTATACCCAGCCAGGGGCTTCTTTGAGAGTTTTGCAACCTAGTCAGGTTCAGCTTTATTCGAATGGGTAGGGACAATACTGTTATGAGGAACAAACAGGCCAGATTTCGAGGGCCTCGGGAGAGTCGAGTTCTCAAGCTCCAATTGGGGAAATATGCAGTTGTTCCAGGTGTGACTAGTTAGAGCATATCAATAGTTCTTGTTCGTGGCTTGCAAGCTCGTAGGATATCTTGGGTTTGAGAATGACCAACTTTAGCGGTCCAGTGAGGGACGATAACAGTGGTAATACCGATGGGATGGCTTTGTTTTGGCTAATCTGTTTTGTGATCGGTGAATTATCGTTTTGTAATCATTGGGTTTTGTTGTGTAACCAATGTGTTTTGGGAATGTTGAAACATCAAAACTGCTTGTTTATATATATATGCCTTTGTTTGTTAATTTCCATGGATTGGGCAGATTAGAGCATGTAGTGGCTCTAAAGTTTTATTAATGTAATAAGTTGTGAAACTGTAAAATTTTTGTAATAAAGCATTTGTATGCGTGTGATTTGGTTTGGAAAAAAAAAATGAGGTCTGGTGAGCCATATTTTGAAATTTAAAAGAGTTATTGAGGGATGCGTATCCTGGTCAAGATTACTATGGGGCGAGAACAGTTATACTTGCCGGGTGCACGAAATTTCATGAGTGTTACTTATTTGATCTTTTGAGCATGGCAGAGATTTTGGTTTACGGTCATGGGAACTCTTCGAGAGGATGTGAAGTGTGCGATTAGCGGGCAATAGTATAATAGATGTTTCCTAAGTTTCAGGACTCTTTTATTATATTTGAATGCGATAAGTATGTACCTTAATACTAGTTAGGTCAGGAGATACTATCGGAAGGGTTGATTGGGTGTACAGCCCGTGGTTAGGGTGTGACCCGTGAGTAGATTCACAGTGGTGTGGTGTTTACGGATGAAGGTTTGGGATAATGGCGAGGAGAGTGAGGACTTTTACTCTTCTGGAGAGTTAGGATGATAAGTCTTTGGGAGCCTTGTCGGTGACATGCGATTGTGCTGGGGCTTGGTTCAAGGTAGTTGTTCAGTAGTAGTAATGGCTAGTTGTTTGGCACGGAGACTTAGAGCCTTGATTGTACTCTCGGGATGAGTGACAAATAAAATGTGGAATAAAGAGTGCACCCTGTGGATCATTGGCGGATGAAGATACTATGTTTGCTTGTGTTCGGCTCGAAAGGTTACGTAGTAATGATAAGTGTCGTGGCGTGGTAAACCCTTGTTAACTAATTTGGTACGAGGGAACAAGTATGCGAATTTTGTTATTATGAGTCCGGTCGAGGTGGCGAGTGAAATATCTGAATGAGGGATTCAGTATGGGTATAAGATAACTTGTATTAAATGAGGAGGTTTTGCTTAGTACGGTGCGTGATAGTGTATGGTTCGTATGTTGTTATTAGATGATGTGTAGAAGCGAATCGGTCTTAGGGAAATCCCAGGAGAATGCCGTGGTAAGGCGATAGTGTAGTTACTGATGGAATCGAGTGGTTAATGTTTGATAAAGCTGAGTCACTTGGGTGTAGGTGTCTATCGTCCAATTTGGATGGTGGAAGCACGAGTGAATTAGTAAAATTGTGTAAAGTGAGTGAGACACTCTGTCGGAGTTGTTTCGACTTGTTCAATCCTTGTTTGTGTAGTGTAAGGCACGGGGGTGTGCGTTGACCAGAGATGGCATATTATGCCTGACTTGAAAAGTTCAGTTAGGACTCTAATGTGAAACAAAGATATACTTGCCATGTAGGCATACGTGTGAGAGACGAATGGGAAAATCAAGGAGTCGTGGGTTAACTTTGAAGAATTCGGGGCAATCTAGTAGACCTGAGAGGTTGTCTAATTAAACGGTGTCTTGATGAGGGATGTAACTTCCACGTGGGCAGTTAGAAAGTTATTTCGAGTTGTGGTAGTTGGTTTGGAAGTTCGGTTGAGAACTTCGCCCCTATAAGCGCTTCGCGCCATTTTGTGATTTGGGGGTGTGCAATTTCATCCTTCGTGTCGTTGCGTTGTTGGAAATTTCAAAATTTTTAGGGTCCCTATCATGAAAGTTTTGTTTTTGGTATTGTGTCATCACCGTGAGTGACGGGTTTTGGTGGGATGGCTATCTGGTGATTCACTGGAGGGGCATTGAGTACTCTTCATAAACTAAAATGATTTTGGGTCAAAACGTGAATTTGCGATCCTTATTTTTTGGGAAAAATAATTTGAAAAAAAAAAAAATCTCTCTGAGTTCGGCTGTGGCCAGTTGTAAATGACGTGTTTAAATGGTGGCGGTATAAGTCTGAACACTTTTTGGAAAAAACCGAGTGCTTTGAAACAAATGGAATAAATAAAGCAATTTCTTTAACCTGGACGGAGTAGCTTATGAGAAGTTAGATTTAACTTAGCCTGAGTTGCTGGTTACATATTGTGTGTCTTTGGCAAGAACTCGAAATTTTGGGGCATTAATGTGCCATAATGTTATTATTTACCCGTGCTTCGTCTTGCGTCCTCGTTTTGTGAAAGTTGACCGAAAGTCTTGTGTACGAATGATTCCGTGTTTCCTATGTTGGGGGTATTAAGCACTCAATACTGGTTGGGGTATTGTCGGTAGTTGAGATGTGGTGGATGTCTCAGAACACTGTAGTGGTTGAATGTGTCGAACTGTTATCATTGTTATCGAGTCTTGTGGAGCAGGACTTTTCCATTAATTAAGGTGTTGTGGAAACATCACGGGATTGAGGAAGCCACTTGGGAACGTGAATTGGAGGTCCGAGAGAAATATCTTAACCTATTTGTGGATGCTTGAGCCCATATTGGGAATTTTGTTTTGTGATAAACTCTAAAAACATTGTATATGTTTCGGATTATGGAAGTATTGAAAATTGTTGCATATGTTTCAAAGAAAAGAGTTTAAATTAACATTGTATATGTTGAAAGTGTTGTAGAAATGAAAGTATGTTTTTAACGTTGCACATGTTATGGAATTGTAGAGTATGTATATTGGAATTAGTAAAATCCAAAAGAATGCATGTTGATAATGCATATTGAGCCATATTTGTAAGTTGCCTCTTAAAAAGAGATGGAATGACCAGTAATGGGTCAAGATGTTGAAGGTTGAATTGAAATCATGTGAGAATTGAAAAGATCACAATTTTGAAACTTGTATAGCTAATTTTGGGGACGAAATTCTTTAAGGGTGGGAGGTTATAGTGATCCCGGTATTTCCCCGTTATTTGTTGTTGTTGTCGTTATTGTCTATATCTCGTCTTCACCCTTTAACTCTTTGAATTTGAGTTTAGAAATGTCTTGGGCATGTTCTGAACAGGTTGGTTGAGTTTTAATCTCTAATCTTGTTGCCCAGATTTTTGATGATCCGCTCGAGCGGGTCTTGTTACGCTCGAGCGGATTTTGCATCCTGTCAGCATTTTATGCGTCTGCAGAGATACTGCAAAAGTGTTTTTCAGGCTCGAGCTGCGTTCCTTACGCTCGAGCGGGTCTAAGCTCGAGTGGGTATCTTTGTGCTCGAGCGGGTCTCTTTGCGCTCGAGTGGGTAGTGCTTTGCTGTTGTGCCTTAGCGCTCGAGTGGGTATATTTGCGCACGAGTGGATGAAGTTTTTGTGTCTTACGCTCGAGCGTCTTACTCTCCGCTCGAACAGACTATACGTATATCAGATTGCAACTGTGTCATTTTAAATCACTTTTTCGACACTCTCTCTCTCTAACTTTCCAAAACCCTAATTTGAGAGCTTCTCTCACTACAATACACCTTCTCTCTACAAATCTATCTAGTTCTAGTGATCTTCTATCTTAGTCCCTTTATATAAAGTGTAGAGCTTGGCTTGATCCTTGTTTTGATCCGAAAAATTGTGGGTTTGGAGCACATGCGAGCTTCTTCATCATCTCCTTTGAGTCTCTTCACTTGAGGTAGGGATGATCTACTACTTCTTATGAGTTTTAACTTAAATATTAGTCATTTAGTATAAATGTTGAGATTTGGTGATTTTGGAAGTTAGGGTTTGAGATTTATGTTATATAAGAGAGGGGTTTTGTGTTTTTAAGCTCCATATGTGTATGAGGTCTTGAAAATAAGGTTTCGTGGGTTTGATAGGTGAGATGTGGTCTTAGGATCAATGTTTGAAAAAAATGGGAGGAAATGCCCTAATTGAATCTAAATAATTAATTTGTATAATTAATTTGGTAATTGTGAGGAATATGAAATTGGATGGAATTGGGACTAGTTGGTGTAGTCAGTTTGATAAATCACTCACCTATGGAAAATGTAATAATTTATCTGTTTGGTAAATTCATTTATCTGTTTAGAGACAACTGCTTTGGGCTGTCAGCGGAGGATAGTCTTGATTGTTGTAGAACTGCATGATGATTAGATAAATTGAAACTAATCAATTGAAATATGTCATTGAATATGATAGTGGGAAGAACACATTGAATATGTGCCTTAACTGATCATAACATAAGATAAAGACTTTAATACATTGTATATGTATATTGTTTGGGAATAGATAGGGGATGTACTCCATATGTGTGATTATATGCTTTAATACATTGTATATGTATCTTTGTTTGGGAGGAGATAGGGGATGTACTCCATTGTTTGGGAGGAGATAGGGGATGGACTCCATAGATAATTAAGTTGGCCGGAGTGTCCGGGGTGAAAGTCCCGAAACCTTATAAATTGAAGTGCATGAATGAAGTTGACATTGGAAGTGTTAATAACATGAGTTGTAGTCTCATTATGAATTGATGATGATTGAAGTGTTAATTACATGAGTTGTAGTCTCATTTTGAATTGTGGAAAACAGAAGTGTTAATAAGTTGAGTTGCAGCCTCATTTAAATTGTTTGGTTAGATAATGAACCATATTTAGGAATTTAATTGGATGAATAAAGGGAAGTGGATTGAAACATGGAGGTAATTGTGTTGGGCCATGGGAAGGGAGTAAGTTGGGTTACAAGTGTTAGTCATTTGTCGAATGTTAATGTTTTAGTCATTTCTCATATTGGGTTTAGCATATCTCTACTGGACTTTGGCTCACTCTACTTGGGACACCATTTTTAGGTACGGGAGATGTGCCGCCTCTAAGATCTTTGCTTAGGAGGTTTAGGAGTTGAAGACTCTGCTTTGTTATTTGTTTTGTTGGTTTCATGTAAATACGATCCGAGGGCTTTACTTGTAAAGGAGTTAGAACTCTTCTCTTGTGTAACCAAGTAACAATTAGGAAAGATGTAAGCCCACAGGGCATTCTATTACCGTTGTAAGCATTTTCAACTTACATGAAACACCCTTTATAATATTAACTCTGATGTATGCATGGAAATGTGATTTATCTATCATGTATATAGAACTGTTAGATGTTGGGATTATATAATATTTTGAGGGCGTTTGTAGACACCCCATTTTTGATTGACCTTAAGACTCAGACGTCACCAGTTGAGCGCTCGGTGATGTTGCATATTGTGCTCGTTCTGAGGTTTCAGAGTCTCAACTGCGAGCCTTGCCTTCGGACTTCGGGGCTCTTTTGTGTTTTGCCTCGGTTTGCGAACCAGGTCCTGTTTTCTCTGTTTTCTCTTCCCGAAGGGAGGGAGAGGTCTCGTAGACCATCTCTCAGTGGCCGTAGGCTACGTTTCGTGGTCGTAGGCCATTTTTCCCATTTGGAGCCCGGTTTCCGGTTTCCGGTTTTCGGAGCCGTCGGCCGTGTGCCTCGGTTCAGGACCGCTTAACTACCTTCGTTTGCTCCGATTTTTGGCACACATCTTATTTCCTTCCTTTAGAGGAACAATGTGGCCCGGGAGACCACTTTCGTGGTCATACGCCACTTCCGGTGCCTAACAGCCTGTTTTCGGGGCCCCGAACCGCGCGTTTTGGCCTCCGGACCTTCGTTTTGCATCCGTTTTGGTCTATTTTTGGTAGAGACCCTATTTTCACTGTTAGGGAGGTGGTAGGATGGTGGCTGGCCACCTATTCTCCTGAAAAGCCAGTTTTCTTGTTTTCTCTCTCCAAAAGTCGGTTTTTCTGACAGAAAGCTGATTTTTTCCACTTTTGAGCCACATTTTCTGGCTTTTCATACCACCATGGTGATCTACTCATCTGGGAGGCCACCAATATGGGTAGGCCGACCAGTAATTCACTTTGACCCTTTTGAACCCCTCTAAAAAGCTAGCTTTTCTCTCTCTTGGGTCACTTTTTTTGGTTTTTCTCCACAGGGCTGTGTTCTACTCATCTGGGAGGCCACCTTTCTGGGTAGGCTGACCAGTAATTGTTCTTGAACCTTTTGACCCCTGGTCGGCTGACCAGGGGGACTGGCCGGTCGGCCACTTGAGCTGGCCGGCCTGCTTATTGCTTTTCCTCTCTTTGAGTGTAATCCAGCTGTGCCAGCTGGAGTTCATTTGGTGCATCCTCCATACACGTGTATGGAGGATCTTTGAAGCTTCCAAGAGAAACTTTGGCCTCTCTTCTCTATAAGAGAGGCCCGCCTCTTCATTTGTAGAGGTTGGACACTTTTGCTTAATGCTCATCACCTCCCACCTCTTTTGCTTCTATTCCAAGCTCCAAAACCCTAACTTCCTTGGTCCATTTACACTACAACCCATAGCACCACACCACCATCATCCATTCCAGCCCCTTGAAAGTCATTTTCAAAGGTTGAAAACTCATTTCCTTGGACCAAAGGCTGTTGGAAAGTCGGGCTACAAGGGTAAGCTCCTGTTCTCCCCATTTTTGCACTATTTTATTCTATATCTTAGCCCATTTTTCTTACATTTTTGGGCTTCGGTCTGAACTAAAAATAGTCTTATTTTGAGCTCATCTTCATGTTTGATTAAGGACTTTTCTCTGTTTGAAGTCTTCTACTCCCGCTTTGTGCTTTATCCCTCTTTTGGGGCTTATTTTGCATGATATATTATCCCTATTTTTGAGCATTTTTGGGCTTTGAGCCAAACTGAGAAGTACCTTATTTTGAGCCCCTCTTAAACTTTGTTGAAGGGATCTTTTCTATTTGAGGCCATCTACTGCCCCTTTCCTTTTATCTCTCTTTTAGGGCTATTTTTGCATCATATTTTAGCCTTACTTGTGAGCATATTCGAGATTTTCTATAAACTGTAAAATATCTTGTTTTGAGCCCTTCTTCAACTTTGTTGAAGGGATATTTGCTGTTTGAGGCCTTTTTCTGCCCTATTTGTTCAATCTCTCTTTTAGGGCTGTTTTTGCATGATACATTAGCCTTATTTGTGAGCCATTTTAGACCTCTACCTAAACTGAAAAAAATCTTTTTTTGATATCATCTTTATGTTTAATTAAGGTCTATTCTCTGTTTGGGGTCCTCTTCCCCTATGCATGCTTCATCCCTCCATGATTTAAGGCTATGCATTAGAGCATTTGCATTGGCCATGGTTTGGCCTCTTAGCCACTGAAATCTAGTGGATTTTTAGTGGCTTTGATGCATTTTTGAGGGCCAAAATTAGAGGGGGGTGGCCCCCTCTCTCCTTGTCTTGTTTGGGGATCTTTTAGGCCTTCCAAAGGGACCCTATTTTGCATGCATCGAAGTCACTTTTTAGGCCTCATTTTGAGGGTTTTGAGGCCTTCCTTGGCTCTGTCTGAGGCCCATTTCGCCATATTTTAGGTCTATGTTGCATGTGTAGACCAATCCCATTCAAAGCCCTTCAAAGAGGCCTTTCTTTGCATGTTCCCTAGACCAATTTCAGGATCAATTTGGTAATTTTTAGGGCTGTCATATTCCATTTCCAGAGTTGGTTCGGTCATGCTTCGTGTCCTTGATGCATGTGCTTAATTACCCCTTGTATGCCCTTCCAAAGAAGCCCCTCATTTTTGCACATGTTGGCTGCATTTCAGTGATTATTTGGACATATTTTGGCATGTTTTATTCATTGATTTTTGCTGGTTTGGTGAGATTTCATATGCTTCATATGCATGCCATGTAAACCATGTTTGCTAGTCAAAGTTGCATGCTATTTTAGTCCATCATGCTAGCATCTTTTGGTCATGCTTTGAACTAGAAATGTTCATTTTTTGGGACTGCCTTGGCTCTGTGTTTGTACTTCATGGTCAAATAATGCATGCTTTGTATAGCTACAAGTCAATACATGTGCCTAGTTTTGAAGTTTCGGGGCTCATCTCATGCATCGGGTGCCATATATCCATGATTTGGGATCGTTTTGCATCATATTTCAGTGCTGAAATTTACATGTTTGAATGCCATGTTGCATGCCTTGCCATGCCTTGTTCGAGTAGCACGTTGTGCCTTAGGTTCGGTCCTTGGTTTGCGTGCATGTGTGCACGCATTTCAGTGATCTCATTTTCATCTTATGGCCACTGATGTGAGTGTGGCTGAGGTCCACTCATGTTGGTGTAAGTCCATCATGCATTGTGTATGCCTTTTCGTTTCATAGCATTGCATATGCTAGGTTGCGTGTTAGAGCTTTGTGTATGCCATGTTGCATCGTGCATTGTGTATGCCATTTCATAACATTGTGTATGCTAGGTTGTATGTTAGTCGCATTGTGTATGCCATCTCATTCGCATTGTGTTTGGGATAGGAGTTAGCCCGAGCACGGGAAACGAGGTACGTTTCGTACTCCGAGTGACGGAACGTGTCTCAATTCCCTGTCACCGACACTCCGGATTACCCATGATGGAGTTTTGGTCTTGTTGTGTTTTCATGTGCATTCATCTCACATTGAGTCGTGCAATTCGGCTCCTCGGCCATCATGCATCGATATGCGTGATTGGTGGCACGAGGATTGAGGACTACACTCCCTGAAGGGTAGTCATGCATACATATGTGAAAATACTTTGCCATGCCCCTTTGTTGCTCTCTGTTGCAGTAAATCATAAATCAGCAGCCTTCTGGAGCTTTGCACAACATTCCGGGGTTAATTGCAAACAGAGGCGAATCGGGGCATCGCAGTGGATTTCCGCGCCAGGCAACTCAAGCATGCATCATTCCACCATTCGGGACAGAGCTGAGGCAGTCCATAGGCTTGCGTGCTAGTTTATTGTTTTCCTAATTAATTTAATTAATTAGGGTTTTGTAATATTTAATTATTCATTCGGACTGTACTATTCATTCGGACTGTATTATTCTTTCAGACCCTCTAAGCGAGGGCACAACTGTAATAAGTGTGCGTGCGTGTGATGTATGTCTTTCAACCCTACGTCTTTTTCCTTTTTATTTACCAGTTTATGATGGTTAGATTAGGGCATGTTTCAATTAGCATACAGTATGATAGCATGTTTGCATTCATTCATCTATCTTGCATGCACCGGGCTCGGCGCATCATACTAACTGCATTTGTATTTCAATTCCGAGTTGAATACATGTTATCCGTCGCATTTCATGTGCCATGTTTAGAATAGCCGAGCCTATTGTAGTTGCATTTTTGCATGTGTTGCATTAGGTATTTCTGTATAGTTGGGATCATGCATGGATTTCTAACATATCTTTTGTTTTGGTTTGGAGTACTCGGTAGTACTTATGCTTTAGCATCCTTGCATGCGTGTGAGTGACTGCCATGATAGCATGCTTGCCATGAGGCTAACTGCTTATGTGATATAAGCTGCCTGAATGCCTGTGGGTGAAGGTTGGGTTATTTGGATTGGAACAATTCATTAATTGTGAGTTTTAAGCCCACTTGAGAGTGGCAAATCATCATGTTTTCTAAGCCCACCTGAGGGTGGCAAATCCACATTTTAGCCTACCTGCGGGTAGCACCATCAAACTATTTTCAAATAAACAAACATGAAATGTTTTGTTCCAATTCAGGCGACCCAGTCTATACTTGTATGCTGTGCGCATCACGTTGTAAATCTAGGCTAAATAACCGGAATAAGAGCGCATAATGTTTTCAAAACTCGATATCATGGTTAGTAGAGGCCGATCTTTGATCGGGCGAGCAGGGGTGCTCACGAAGTGACCTTCCCCAATCGTACCCAAGTTCCCGAGCCGAGGCAACTTTGGTGATGACGGACACGTGGCCTTAGGCAACGAGTCAGGGTTTCCTAAATTTCTCAAAATAAAATATTTAGGTGGCGACTCTGTATCTGGCAAAGCAGTCCATGTTTGGCACTTCTTTCAAAAAATCTGTTTTCAAAAACGATTTGCCGGATTTGGACTCTTTGATGATTCATCGGTCTTGTATTGCACTCCGCAAGATTAGATACAGGACCATGACACCAATTGAGTCCGAACTGTAAAGAGCCCCGAGGGCGCGTCTACAGCGTTACAGGTGGGTATCGGCTCATTAGCTTGCCTAGCCTGCCTAACCCAGCCTATTTTTTTAGGATTTGAGAACATTATTTTAGCCCATAAGATTGGGCTGAATTGATATTTTCAGCCCGATTGATAAATGAGTTGGGTTGAAAATTGTACTTCTGGCCCAACCTGTTACATATTTAATTTAATAAATTAATTAATTTATATGATATACTGAAAATACATATACTCTTTTACTGTTGCCTAGGGTTTCCTTAGTTTTATTTTTTCTTACACAGGGAACTGCCTCCTGTCCTCTGCCTCTTGAGTGATAATTGAAAGGTTTTCTTGATTGCCTTTTGTCTTGGTGAACTAAGACTGGATAAAGAAAATTAGTAATTAAACCCTTTAATACTTCGATTAGATTCATATTTTAGTTCATATTTATAGTTGTTAATGGGGTTGGAGAACTGAAGTTATTTACTTTAAAATAAAATCTGCGTAGATTCACATTCTTTAAGCCCTAATCTTATGAGCTTCTTATGGCTTGTTTATTTGGTTAAATTTTTTTTGTTTAGTAAATTTGGTTTATTGTTTTTATGCATTTTTTTAAATAGCTTATGTATATGGGCCGATGGATGGGTTTGGTAATTATAATTTATATTAAAGCTAGGCTTGGGATGACTATATAGGCCTGATATTTGGATTGGGCGGGCTTAGACAGGCATAATATACCTTATTAGGTAGTCCCAACCTGAACCCAACTCAGCCCAGCCCGATAAATAACCACCCCTACTATAAATAAAGCCCTATATTTATTCTGATCAAAATAATCATCATAAATATATTTTTTTAATTTTTGATTTTCATTGAATGTCATAAAATGTGGAGGAATTTTTTTTTAACATTTTGAGTTCGTGCCCTGTATTAAAATTGAAATGCAAAACAATCTTTCAACTTAAAATTGAATGTCATAATAAATGTTTGGATCATGAATTTGAATAAAGATTTTAAAAAAAAAAAAGATAAGTAAAATGTAAATAAAACATAATTATATTTCACTCACATTTTTTTTTCTCTTTTTAAATCCTTATCACATATATATTATTAAAAGTAATGTTTTTCCATTGCTTAGGTGATACATTATAAATGTTTGCTTTTTTTTTTTCATAAAAAAAAAAGTCACGTCAACATGTCCTTTTCATTTACCTATAAAGTTCTACACAAACTCAATTTAAATTATAATAACCAATTTTATATGGATTATATATGAGAAATACTTATTTTTTTTATATACATAATATTATAATTTAATTATTATGATATTTGAAAAAAAAATATTAGCTCGACATACAAATAAATCTATATAATAAAGTAGGACTATTTTTGAAAATGTGTCAAAATGTCTATGAGATTTTGTATCAATGGCAGAAATTAATTCTCAAATTCATCTTAGGGTCAAGATTTCTTTAATTGCTACCCGCCCACCTTCTTTTCCTCCCCTTTTATTCACTCATGCATTCTCTCTCTCCTGCCCACCTTCCTTTCTCCCTCTTTATTTTTTATTTTTATTTTTTATTTTCTCCTTTTTATTCCCTTATTTTATTTATACCGTGCCTTTAGGCACACACATACATTATTCAACAAAAAAGACAAAATGTGCTTAATTATGTATATTACATGCATCAAATTAGTTTTTTTTTTTTCTATTTTTTAATTTTTGTCTATCGTATTGATATCTTAATATTAATTTTTATTTAATTTTTTATTTAACATGAAATTATTTATTACAAAATATTTATATTTTATATACTTATATACAATATCTATAAATAATTCAAAAAGAATATTAAAGAAAAAATCAAAGTGGTGGCTAAGACGGAGAAGAGGCAATTGGAGTGAGCAGTCGTTGCTGTTATTGGGCCATGAAAGCGGGACGAAGGCAAAGATGAATCACCGATGTTGTAAATGGTGCGAGAAAGTGTGTCAGAGTTGGTAGCGACTCGTTTGGTACAATGGGAGTGAAAGTAGGGTTAGGGTTAGGATTTGGATATGTTTTTCGGAGGTTAGAAATGATAGGAATAAAATTGAAATTTGGTATTGGGTTAAATTTGCAATAAAAATATGAAAGAAATTGGGGTCTAAAAAGGAGAAAATGGGGTGCTAATAGTAACACCATCCGTAAATTAATGATTTAAATTTTACTTACCTATTAACCCATTAAATAACGGATCAAATTGAGTTTGCAAGTAGGTGGATAAATTCTAAACCATAGAATAAAAATACCAAAGTGGCACACATTTGAAACCCGAACTAGACATCCAGTTCAGTTCCTAACAGCAAATTCATGATTTGTAGGGGATTAGTAAAGAATTTAATCCCTTGCTGGAGACTTGCATTGTAACGCCCTCAAAATAAACCCATTATATATATATCATTAACATGCAATATTAAAAGAAAACAATCCATTCTCTCATTCATCAGAGTATTACTAAATGAAAACATTACATGTAATATCAAATTAAATGCCCTATGGGCTTACATCTTTCCAAGCCAACACTTGGTCACAAAAATACGAGTTCTAACTCAAATACAAATAAAGCCCTAGGCTTGAATGTTTACATGTACTAACAAATAAAAGCAAACAACTGAAAATAGTCTTCAAAATCCAAGTCCTTCCAAGCTAAGTCCTTGGAGGTAGCTTATCACCTGAACCTGAAAATGATGTTCCCATATAGGGTGAGCCACAGCCCAGTAGAAATATACTAAACCAAATATAAGCATTGAATAAAGCAATAGCATTCAATAGATGGTTAACCAAGATAATCAATTACATCATTATCCAATCTCATGACACTATTGTCAACGACACGTTTCACTTTCCAACATTATCAATATGGCTCAGAACCTGGCCAAACCTACAACAGTGAATTATATATAAATCATATTCACATTCTTCCAATATCAACAAACAAATGAGACTCAAGCTCAAATCAAAACACTTCATACTTCCAGATTGATACACATTTTAGTGCTCACCCACTAATATATATATATATATATATATATATATATATTAATTATTAAAAGTAGTGTTTTGCTTATGCTTAAGTAGCATATTATAAGGAGTTACTTTTTTTCTAAGAGAGCCAAGTCAGTGTATATTTTCTTAATTACATATAGAGTTCTATACAAACTCAAACATAATTTAAATTATACTAACTTTACCTATTTTATATGCACTTTATTTGATAAATATTTCTTTTCCATATTGTTAGACTTATTTATTTTGATGATTTATTTAATTATGTTTTGATTTATTTGAAAGAGAAAAATAAAATCCAAAATTTATTTTGATGCTTTATTTAATTATATTTTAATTTATTTGAAAAAAAAGTATAATAAAAATTTATTTTGATGATTTATTTAAAAGAGAAAAATAGAATCAAAATTTATTTTGTCTTATTATTTCTCACCTAAACCTTTTATGAAATTAAATGTTTTTGAGACTAATCCCCATAGATCTAAGAAAATATGGGTACCAAGAAAGAAATCAAGATATTTTGTAGGTGGAATCTCAAAGAACACTAAGGACTTCGAGAGGAAATGCAGAACAAGAGTATTCAATCTAAAGAGTGAAATCAACTCCTACAAGAAAAAGAATGATGAAATGAAAATCACAAATATAAACAATAGAGGTAATGTATAGGTGAAGATTCCAAAGAAGTAAATCAAGGTATAACTCCTAACACACCTTTAAGCTTAAAGTTATATATTCTTTAAGGTGTGATTTGTGTACAATAGGTTGTGTCTAATCATTGCTTCCATATAACCTAATTATACTAAGTTTGCCAAGTCATGTTTTACTAGTTTCTTTCAAACATTCATTGAACTCAAAAATGAGAATTATGTTATTTTGATGAATGCCTTTAAAATATGAATGATTCGTGTATTCATTAAGATTTTATATCATGTCATCCATTGCTATGAAAAAGAGATAAGAAGTGATAATTTTTTTTTGTGAGCATACTTTTCACATCTTATATATGACTTCAAACTAATATGTTAATTCCTTTTTGAGTCATATCTTTGTAGAATCAATTTTGATGTCATAGCATATTTTTGAGATGTATACTATCTATATTTTGAATTCTACATTTGTGATCTCAAGAATATACTCAATATGAAAATTTCATACTTATATGCTTTACATTGGAACATTTGAATGAGTTGTGAAATTCCTTGATTATGATCCATCAACAATGTCTAAATGAAAAGAAGCATCATACGTTTGTAGAGACATTGCATCTATCCTATTGAATGTCTTTTGAATATGGATTATATTGGCATACATCTCATGAAATGCTTTTGATTGATAAATTGTTGAATTAATTGTTTATAACATTCATGTTGTGTTCCTTATTAAGTAAAATATTTTATCACACTCTAGCATGTGGATTGAATTGATGAAAATGCCTCTTGATAATATTATGTGATTAAATGAGATTGTTGCATCATTTCTTAATAAAACAAAGAGCGTAAAACTATTTTCTTATGCATATTATGTTATGCGTTACAACTTGAAAATTCTGAAAAATAACATTCCAAACTCTTGTTTGATCATTGAATTATTTTTCACATTTTTAGTTTGTGATAAAAAGTGATTTGTGTTGTATTTTATTATAGCGATCCCGGTTTTCCCTCCATTGTTTATTGTATTCTGGACTTGGGTTCCGTCATGATTGTTGTTGTCTATATTGCATTTCCATCCTTTAATTCTTTGTATTCGAGTTTTGGGATGTATTGGGCAGGTTTGTAATAGGTTGGATGTGATTTGAAATAAATAGTTGCTGTCCAGATTTTTGGTTTCTTCACTCGAGCGAGGCTTTTGTCACTCGAGCGAGCTTTGGGTTTTAGTTCCTTCACTCAAGCCAGGGTTCCTTCGCTCGAGCGAGATTTGAGTGGTGTGTCTCTTGGCTCGAGCAAGCACTCTTGCGCTCGAGCATGCATCTGCGTATCTTTTTGACCTGAAGGTTGTGTTTCTTTGCTCGAGCGAGCTTTCCTTCGCTCGAGCGAGCGAGGACTATGTTTTGAGTTTCTTCGCTTGAGTGAGCACTCTTGCGCTCGAGCGTGCTTCTGGATTGCAGACCTAAAGCTTCGCATTGTTAGCTTAAGCGACGCTTCTCGCGCTCGAGCGAGGTTCTTTTGTGTCTGGTCGCTCGAGCAACCACTCCTTCGCTCGAGCGAGCCTCGTGTATATCAATTGCAACAGCGTGTTTCTACTTCACTTTTTCATCTCATTTTTCCTCAAAACCCTAGATCCGGCACACTCTCTCTTTACATACACATTCTCTCTAGAAATACACTTAGTTCTTGGGTGTTTCTACCCTAGTCTCTTTGAAGAAAAGGTAAAGCTTTGCTTGGGCTACACTTTGATCCGAAAAAGGTTGGATTTGGAGCACTTTGAGTTTTTTCCTTCTTCTCCTTTGAGCTCTAAAACTTGAGGTAGGGATAACCTACTCCTTTCTATGAGTTTTGACATAAACGTTGGGTATTTTGTATAGATGGTATTGTTTGGGAGTTTTGGGAAAGTTAGGATTTGTTTTGAAATTATAAAAGAGGGGTTTTAATTGTTAAGATCCATGTATATGTGAGACCTTGGAAAATGGGATTATTGGTGTAAGATTGAGGAAATTGAGCCTTAGGGCTAAAGTTGAAAAGAAAAGGGGAAAATGCTCTAATTAAATGTGATTAATTAACTTGGGAAAATATGAAAATATGAAATTGAGTTGAAAATCATGAAATTGGGAAGTAATGAGAATGAATGGTGTAGTTGGATTGATTAATCACTCACCTATGAATATGTTGATAAGTTATCTGTTTGATATATTTATTTATCTGTTTAGAAATAACTTCTTTGGACTATCGGTGGAGGATAGTCTTGATTGTTGTAGACACTGCATGATGATTAGGTGAATTAAAACTAATCAACTGAGTTATGTCATTGAATATGACTGTTGAATTGACACATTGAATATGTGCCTGGATTGATCATTGTATATGATAAAGCGTTTAAATACATTGCATATGTATCTTGTTTGGGAGGAGATAGGGGATGTACTCCATGGTTTGGGAGGAGATAGGGGATGTACTCTCAAACCTGTTCGGAAGGAGATAGGGGATGGACTCCGTTGATAACTAAGTTGGCTGGTAGGGATGGCAATTGGAACCCGACCCAACAGGGACCCGATCCCCCGACCCCGAATTGAGCGGTTATTCCCCAAAAAATACCCCTGACGGGCCGGGGATGGTATTAAAAATTAAATCCTCGATGATATTTGGGCCAGGGACGGGGATACATGTTTCAGCCCCGAACCCTACCCGACCCGACCCCGCCCCGGTTGCCCCCTGACGTAAAATTACCATTTTGCCCCTGTTTATATATAATATATGTGTAAGTGTGTGTAGGGTTTGGGGCTATATGTTGGCAGACGCAGAACACCCATCCACCCACAAACATCTTCTCCCTCTCTCACTCACACACACGACCTTCGTTCCTCACTGCCTCTCCTTCACTGTTTTGGTCGGCAGCAACTCCTCCCTCACCGCCGCTCCTCACCGCAGCTCCTCACCGCAGCTCCTCTTCTCTCCTTCTATAGCGATCCCGATTCTCTCTCCTTTGATTGTTGTATCCGGACTTAGGTTCCGTGGAGTTGGTTGTTGTATATGTCTTGTTGTCATCCTTTAATTCCATATATTTGGGTTTTAGATTGTTTTGGGCATGTTTCCAATAGGTGGGTTGAGTTTTGGTCTCCAGTGTTGTTGCCCAGGTTTTTGGTGATCCGCTCGAGCGGGTCCCTTTGGCGCTCGAGCGGAGTTTACACACTTTCAGCATTTTGTGCCTCTGCAAAACTACTGCAGGTGCGTTTTTCATGCTCGAGCGGATTTCCTTACGCTCGAGCGGGCCTCTTGGTGCTCGAGCAGGTGTTCAATGTTTGTAAAAATACTGGAAGAGTGTAATCGACACTCAAGCGGGTTTCTCTTTGCGCTCGAGCCGGTGTGTTTTGCAGTTGTGTCTTGACGCTCGAGCGGGTATTCTTGCACTCGAGCGGGGCCAGTTTTTGTGCTTGACGCTCGAGCGTCCTATTCTCCGCTCGAGCGGAATAGTCGTATATCAGATTGCAGCTGGGTGTTCAATCACTTTTCACATTTCCTTTCTCTCTCTTACATTTCTAAACCCTCTTTTGAGAGCTCCTCTCTCTAGAATATTCCTTCTCTTTAGGGATTGATCTAGGTTGAGTGATCTACTCCGTTAGTGTCTTTGCAAAGAGTGTAGAGCTTGGCTTGGGCTTCCTATCAATCCGAAAATCTTGAGTTTTGGAGCATTTCGAGATTTCTTCATCATCTCCTTTGAGTTTCACCTCTTGAGGTAGGGATAACTACTCATTTTTATGAGCTTTAACATAGATATTGAGCTTTTTGTATAAATGATTTGATTTGGGAAGTTAGGGTTTGAGATGTGTTATATTGGAAAGAGGGGTTTTGTTCTTTTGATTCAAACATTTGTGTTTTGGGTCTAAAAAGGAGGTTATTGATGTTGTTGATAATATTTAGACTTTTGGGTCAATATTAAAAAAAATGGGAAAAGTACCATGTTTGGGTATATTTGGGTCATTAGTGTAATTAATGACATTTATTATGGGAATATGAAATTGAGTGGAAATAATGAAATTGGCTCATTATGAGGTAGAATAGTGGAGTTGGATTCATTAATCACCCACCTTTGAAAATGTTGATAATTTATCTGTTGATGTAATTATTATCTATTTAGAAATAATTGCTTTGGGCTATCGGTGGAGGATAGTCTTGATTGTTGTAGACACTGCATGATGATTAGGTGAATTAAAACTAATCGGTTGGATATGTCATTGAATATGACGGTTGGAATAATACATTAAATTTATGTATTGATTGATTATGTATATGATATGTGTTTATATACATCATGTTGTATGGGGGGAGATAGAATATGTACTCTACGGTTTAGGAGGAGATAGGGGATGGACTCCTAAACTAGATATTATTTGGGATGAGATAGGGGATGGACTCCATTGATACAGCAAATTGTGTATCTATTGTGAAGTATAGAAGTGTTTAAATGTGTTATTGATACAACAAATATGTGTATCTATTGTGAATTATGGAAGTATTGTTGATGTGAGCTGTGGTCTCATGGGAATTGTTTGGCTAGGTTCTGAGCCATGTCTAAGAATTGAAAATTGGTTAAGTAAAGGAAAGAGAAATGAAACATGGACATATTTGTCATTTAATTGACATGAATTATGAATTGATTTATGTGAGTTAAACATTTATCAAATGCTAATGTTTTAGTTATTGCTCATTTTATGTTTAGCATATCTCTACTGGGCGTTGGCTCACCCTATATGGGACATCATTTTCAGGTTCAGGTATTATGCCGCCTCGGCGATCTTAGCTTGGATGGCTGTGGGAGTTGAAGACTCTTTTGTTTATTTTTGTTGTATTACATGTATATCAAGCCAATGGCTTATTTTGTGTAGAGTTAGTACACTCTCTTTTTGTAACCAAGTGTTGACTTGGAAAGTTGTAAGCCTATAGGGCATTTACTTTTGTTGTCAACATGTAATACCTTTTGTAATGAATACTCTGATGAATGAAATTATGTTTTATTCTCTTTTGTCTAAGCATGTCAAGATTGTATGGTTTATGGGTTTATTTTGAGGGCGTTACACCTTCACTGGCGGCTTCTTCTTCTCTTCCTCTCACGCTATCGTCTCTCTCTCATGGTATCTCCTCTTCTCTCTCTCTCTCTCTCTCTCTCTTTCCTCACCATGTCGGCGACGACTCCTCCTTCACCTTCGTTCCTCACCGCAGCTCCTTCTCTCTCCCTCTCACGGTATCTCCTTGTCTCTCTCTCTCACGGTATCTCATCCTCTCTCTCTCTCTTTCTCTGTTTTTTTATTTTGTTCTATATTTTTTGATTTTGTTCTTCAGATCTAAAAATGATGAAGATGAAGATGAACATGTTGATCTGTGTTAGATTTGTTGATGAATGTGTTCGATTTTTTGATCTGTTTGTTGATGAAGATCAAGAAAATGAAATCTATTGTTGAAAATCTCTCTCTCTCTCTCTTTGATTTGTTGATTTGTTGTTGATCTGTTGTAAAATAATAATCTATTGTAAATGTGTTAATAAAGATCAAGAAAATGTGTAGATTTGTTGTTGATCTGATTTTTTTTTTTTTTAATCGGGGAAACCCGATCCCCGTTGGGGGACGGGGACGGGGGCGGTTATGGGTTCCCCGTCGGGGATCGGGGGACGGGGATGGGGGTATTTCCACCATCGAGGATTGAGGACAGGAAGTGTGATCCCCTGCCCCGCCCCGCTCCGATGCCATTCCTATTGGCCGGAGTGTCCAGGGCGAAAGTCCCGAAACCTTAATTATGTTTGCATAACGTAGATGATTAAAGTATTGAAGTATTGATAATATGGGTTGTAGTCTCATTTGAATTGATTACGATTGAAGTATTGATAATATGAGTTATAGTCTCACTTTGAATCGTTCGGATAAACAATGAACCATATCTATGAATTGGTTTGGATATTGAAACGGAAAAGGATTAAAATGTTGTTGTGAATATGTATTGGTTATGGAAGAGATGTACGTTGGTTTATATGAGTTAAACATTTATCAAATGCTAATGTTTTAGTCAATTCTCATATTATGTTTAGCGTATCTCTACTGGGCTTTGGCTCACCCTATATGGGACATCATTTTCAGGTACAGGTGATATGCCGCCTCCAATGATGTAGCTTGGGAGGTTTAAAAGGTGAAGGCTTATTTTTTTTGTAGTTACCTTTTTTCATTACATGTACTTCAGGCCAAGGGCTTAATATGTTAAGAGTTAGAACTCTCTTTTGTTGTAACTAAGTGTTGACTTGGAAAGTTATAAGCTCGAGAGGCATTTACTTTTGTTGTCAACATGTGATATTGTGTACTGAATACTCTGATAAATGAAAAGATATTTTATTCTCTTATGTCTATGAATGTCATAAATGATTGGTTTATACGTATCATTTTGAGGGCGTTACATTTATTGAGTAATAGTGATTGTTCTATAAATGCTATATTTACACAAAATAGAAAAGGGTAGCACTAACTTAGGGGGAGAAATCATTTTGCTAACATACTTTTTAAACCCTTTTGAGATGAACTCCTCATGAAAGAAAATTGAAGATTTAAACATTTCCATCTCTTGAACCTAAGGTATGCCTCATATACTCTCTTAAGCTTTTGAGGTAAAAATTCTATTTTATATCGCTTGAGCTAATACTGTTATTACTTTGATATGAAAAAGATTGATTATGCTTCATATGATTTGCAATGTATACTCTTTGATGATGCTCTTACCTAAAAATCATGCCTATGCTTCAATGTGTGGTACATATTGAAATTCATGATTTTTCTTGGCATATGTATTGCTATACCTTGAACATGCTTCATTTTTTTTGGAATTACATTAGCTCCATGAGATTATATTGAGTTTAACATATTATGAGCAATATTTGGTATTCTACATAATGCTTGAGCTGTGATTGTTAAATCTTCTAGATTGCATATTAGTATCATTGATAGATTGCATGTTGGTATCATTTTGGCATCTTAATTGATATTATTGACGAGAACATTTCAGTTATGAGCTTTCATATATCATATCTCTTATTGATTTTGCCAAATGAAACAAGGGAAAGAATTTAAACTTTATTATTTTTTAAAATCTCCTCAGTTTCTATTCTGTTTTTGATATCAAACTTATGGGCTTGTGCCTTCACATGATACTATTTTTTTTGCCCATTATTGTCAAATGGTATGAGCTTCAATTGTATGATCATTATGTGCTATCATTTTTTTGGTATCATAGAGCTACCTTGATATGAATGATTATTTGTGCTATAATGAGACTTACATTCTTTCATCCTATATGTTGTACCATACTCCCTCCTTGTGCTTGATTTTGTTGAAAATGTCATCGGGGGAGAAAAAGAGACTTGATTGTTTTAGTATCTCTAGTTATTTTGGTATCTCTATCCTTTTGGTATCTCAATTCTTACAACATGACCTTTGAGCTGATTAGTTGTTGATAATATAAGAGAAAGATCGTTTGCCTCAAGGAAGAGTGACTTGAACTTTAGCTCCATATTTATGCTCTTGCTTGGCAACCTTGTTTGATCTATGCACTGTTATGTCTATTATAGTCTTGAGATTGGTATGCTCTTGCTAAGAAATTGAGAATTAAATCATGCTCAAATGCTTCTCATATACACATTAACAATTTGATCTCTCATTATTATTTTTTGTTTGGGCTTAATTTTCTTATTTTTTTCTCTACTTTTTAATTTCATTTTTCAGTACTTAAACATAAACACAACAACAAATCAAAATATAAA
The DNA here is from genome assembly GCF_004153795.1 of Camellia sinensis. NCBI lineage: Eukaryota > Viridiplantae > Streptophyta > Magnoliopsida > Ericales > Theaceae > Camellia > Camellia sinensis. Next base: position 226,057 of record NW_021025649.1, read on the forward strand.
TATTTACATAAAAAAAAAACTAAAAAAAAGAAAAAAACACCCTTCATTTTTTTTACGGCCACACGTCGATCAAAATAAACATAAAAAAAAAACCCTTCATTTTTTTTCGATTATACGCCGATCTTACCTACTCGCCTCTTCCATCATTTTCTTCTTCTTTTTATCACCTTGGGCGACCCTTGACGCCCCTGCCCCCATGCTTTCGTCGAGAGCGATGACTGCCTGTTGACTATCAAAGGCCAAGAACGACGTTGTTCCAATTCGGGCCATGGAGGTGGTCTTCTGTCATGCCCCAAAATTTGAGACCGCAAGAGAAATATATAAAGTACAACTCAAACAAAATAGATAACCACAATACGTTAATATACACATACAAGCGGAGTTATAACATGGATAACTAATTTGAGTTCCACTAGAGGTTTACAAATATTGTCAAACCAAAAGGTAAAAGAAGAGAGAACACAAAAACAACTACTAGTCTAATTTTCAAGTGAACCACGGCCCTAAAACTTCATCTTGATTATCTTCGGGATAACCTTCCCCGTCGTAAGCTGTTTCTTCACCTGGCATGACACGCCATGAGCTTGGAACGCCCAGTAAAAATACACACACCCCCATATCTTCTACCAATCAATCATACACAAAACAAATCAAGTAACATAACATACTTACATTAAGGTTTTATAAATCAGTAGTTAGACTAGGCATTTAGGACCTCCCCCCAAAGAGATCCTTCCACCCAACCACAAGAATTGAACACCAGACTATTCAGAACTCCCCCTTTTGCTGCTTTGCAAACCTTACCACCTATGCCCATCTTCCGATTATTTACCAGTCAGTGGCATTGATGGACCTCAAAAGGGACGGCCAACAAGTGGGCTCGTTTACACCCAAATCGTGCCTCGGGCTCGCTTACACCCTGCACATACCATACCAAAGGGCTCGCTTACACCCTGAAACCGCCGCATAGAGTCTGAATACATCCAGGTCAACCTAGGGGCTCCCTTAAACTGCTTACGCAAGACTTAACTCATTTGGTATTAACCCCATCATAATTCATGTCATGCATATGTATAAAATTGTTCTAAAACACTAAGATAACGTCACCCATTGCCAACCCCTTATCATTTCCCATTTATTAGATCTTTTGCAAGGTGATTTAGTCACATTCGGTAATTTGGTCAATTAAACGAGTATGGGAAAAACATACTAGAGGAAATATAGTCCATGATCATCATACATAAGTACAGAAGTATAGTTAAGCAAGAAATAACATTAAAAAGGCCTGAAACACTTAGAGACAAATCACATAGTAGAACACAATTTCCAGCACCAGTCGGTTCTGTAGGGCTAACAAGAACGCTTTGGTAAAAATACTTCTAGGTCAAATTAGGGGCTGAAATTGCACAGAAATAATAATTAACCTGTCTAGTTTCAATTCCAATTCACAGAATGTGCATAGCACCTCCAGAAATTCATCCACAAGTTATATTCAAAAACCTGTCCAGATTTGTCACCCATTGGGAAAACTAGCGTTTCTCTCAATCTACCCGATGGTTTTCACTCAAATAAAATCTGTTGGAAAGAGGACTCAGATTTCTAAATTTTGACAAAAGAACAAACACGAGATGATTTTTTTAGAATTTTATAAAATTACTAAAAGTGGACTGTTTTTCAGAGATTCAGGACCAGATTTTTCAACAAATTATCCAAGCCCTAAAAACACACAATTAGGGGCTAATAAAATTATCACAAGCTCTAAACACACCAATTATCTTACAATAAATTCAGATTTGAGAAATAGACAGGTTTGATATTTCTTTTAAATATTAGAAATTGCAGCAGTGCATATTTTGAATAAAATTGTAAGACAATGTCACCAATTCACACCCACACATGCATACACACCAAAAACTCAATTTACCATTAATACATAACCCAAGGGAGCATCTAGACAATAGGAGGACATGGGTAAAGAAAAAAATTTTGAGAAGACAAGGGAGAGGTGTATTTTTACCTTCAAGAAGTCTTTTTTTTTCTTCTTCTTCTTCTCACTTCTCTACTCCCCTTGACTTCCCTTGAGCAAACTCTCCCTCTCTCACCCTCTCCATGAGCTGATGAAAAACGTGGGTGTGGATTGGGACCAACTCTCAATTTATATAATATAGGTAGCTTAATGGCTAAGGGACTAAATATCTAGATATTTATTTATTTATTTATTTATTTTATTTACTTCTTTGTTGTTATCAACCCACTCTTCCACCAATATTATATATATATATATATTCAAGTGTAATTAAAAAAATTTAGGGTCTCTACAACCTATCCCCCTTAAATAAATTTCGTCCTCGAAATTAGATCATACCTTACGTCCCAAATAGTTGTGGATAATTTGCCCGCATCGCATCTTCACGTTCCCAGGTGAACTCTTCAATACCATGGTGACGCCAGAGTATCTTAAGAAGGTGAATTGTCTTCCCTCGCAAGTTCTTTTCTTGTCTGTCTATAATTGCTACAGGTCCCTCTTCAAAGGTAGCGTCCTCATTGAGTTGGATTTCTTCCCAGTTGATGATGTGAGAAGGGTGCATTATGTACTTTCGCAGCATAGATACATGGAAAACATCATGTACTCCAGCCAACTGTGGGGGTAAAGCCAACTTGTACGCAACCTCTCCGATTTTCTGAAGTATCTCGAAGGGTCCAATATATCGAGGTGATAATTTTCCTTTTTTTCCAAAACGAATGATCCCTCGCCGGGGCTGAATTTTCAGGAAAACATAATCACCGGTAGCGAAGGTTAGCGGTCTTCTCCTTTTATCTGCATAACTCTTCTGACGATCTTGAGCTGCCACTAATCTTTGTCGAATAAGTTTCACCTTTTCTGTAGTTTCTTGCACGATTTCTGGGCCCAATAGACTCACTTCTCCAACTTCAGTCCAACAAACTGGTGATCTGCAAGGCCGACCATACAGTGCTTCGAATGGAGCCATGCCAATACTAGCCTGGAAACTATTGTTGTATGTGAACTCCACCAGCGGTAGGTGTCGCTCCCAGCTCCCTTTAAAATCCATCACACAAGCTCTTAACATGTCCTCCAAAGTTTGAATGGTACGTTCCGACTGTCCGTCAGTTTGAGGATGAAATGCGGTACTGAAACATAATTTGGTCCCTAACGCTTCCTGTAAGCTGCCCCAGAATCGGGAGGTGAAACGCGAGTCCCGGTCGGACACAATTGATACAGGAATTCCGTGTAATCGGATAATTTCTTTAATGTAGAGATGACTCAGCGATGTTAAAGTGTCGGAGATTTTATATGGAAAAAAGTGCGCAGTTTTCGTCAAACGATCAACTATAACCCATATAGCATCATATCCTCTCGGTGACCTGGGTAGTCCAGTGACGAAGTCTATTGTTACATGCTCCCATTTCCATTCTGATATCGGCAAGGGCTGAAGCATCCCTCCAGGTCGCTGGTGTTCTGCCTTTACTTGCTGGCACGTAAGGCATCTAGCTATGAATTGAGCCACATCTTTCTTTATTCCCCTCCACCAATATTGACGTTTTAAGTTTTGGTACATTTTCGTCCCTCCTGGGTGCACTGCGAACACTGAATGGTGGAACTCCTTTAAAACTTTTTCTCTAAGTGACTCATCTTGTGGTACTAACACTCTACCCTGATGTCTCAAACTTCCATCTGAATGAATCGTCCAATCAGGCATAGGATCGTCGGATACTATTCGCGCTTTTATGAATGCCACCTCTTGATCATACTTCTGTGACTCTATTACCTCGTTCAGTAATTTGGGTGTAGTGATTTGAGCGCCAAGGTATACCTTCTCGTCCTGAGCTTTCATCTGTACCCCAAACTCATTAAGTGTTCCGACCATGTTCCATTCCTTGAGTGCCAAGCTAGCAATAATTCCCCGGTTCTTGCGACTCAGGGCATCCGCCACCACGTTAGCTTTGCCAGGATGATAGGATAGAGTAAAATGGTAATCTTCGAGGTATTCTAGCCACCGTCTTTGTCTCATGTTCGAGTCCTTCTGCGTGAACAAATATTTTAAGCTCTTATGGTCCGTGAAAATCTCAAATTGTTCACCATACAAATAATGACGCCACTGCTTTAATGCAAAAACCATTGCTGCCAACTCTAGATCGTGTGTCGGATAATTCTTTTCATGCGGTTTCAGTTGCCTGGAGCCGTAAGCCACAACCTTCCCTTTTTGCATTAGAACACAGCCTAGCCCATCCTTGGATGCGTCGCAATATACCGTATATCCTATGTCTCGCTCCGGAATGATGAGTATTGGGGCACTAGTCAATCTCCTCTTGAGTTCTTGAAAGGATTGTTCACATGCTTCGTTCCAATCGTATTTTACCCCTTTTTGCGTTAGACAAGTTATCGGCATGGCTAGTTTAGAAAAGTCTTGATTGGAAGCAAATGGTTACTGTCCAGTTTTTTGTCTCTTTACACGAGCCAGGACTTTGTCACTCGAGCAAGCCTTGTGTCTTTGCTTCTTCGCTCGAGCTAGAGTTTGTACGCTCGAGCGAGTTTTGTAGGTCTTCAGGTTTTTTGTTCAAACACAGCTTTGGCTCGAGCAAGCTTTTATTCGCTCGAGCGAGCTTGGTCTGGTGTGTCTCTTCGCTCGAGCTAGAGGTCCTTCGCTCGAGTGTGCATCTACGTCTAGTTTAGACCTGAAGGTTGTGTTTCTTGGCTCGAGCAAGCTTTTCTTCGCTCGAGCGAGCGAGGACTATGTTTTGGGTTTCTTCGCTCGAGCGAGCATTCTTGCGCTCGAGCGTGCTTCTGGGTTGCAGACCTGAAGCTTCAAATTGTTGGCTCGAGCGAGGTTTCTTTGTGTCTGGTCGCTCAAGCGACCACTCATTTGCTCGAGCGAGCCTCGAATATATCAGTTCACAACAACTTCTTCTTCTTCACTTTTCTTCATCTCTTTTGGTTCAAACCCTGGATCGGCTGCTCCCTCTCTCTCTATACACCTTCTCTCTAAAAATACACCTAGTTCTAGTGTGTTTCTATCATAGTCCCTTTGTAAGAAAGGCTTTGCTTGGTGTGGGCTTCACTTTGATCCGAAAAAATGGGTGTTTGGAGCATCTTGAGTTTTCTTCATCTCCTCCATTTGGTCTCTTCATTTCGAGATAGGGATACCCCACTCCATCTTATGAGTTTTAACATAAATTTTAGTCATTTTGATTAAATGGTGTTATTTGATAATTTTGGGAAAGTTAGGGTTTGTTTTAGAATTATAAAAAGAGGGTTTTCAAATGTTAAAACCCATGTGCATATGAGACCTTGAAGAATAGAATTATTGTTGTTAAAGTGATGAAATTGAACCTTAGGATTGATATTTGAGAAAATGGGAAAAATGCCCTAATTATGTTTAATAATTAATTTAAATAATTAATTTGGGAAAATGTGAAATTGAGTTGGAAATCATGAAATTGGGGAATTATGAGATTGAATGGTGTAGTTGGATAAATGAATCACTTGCCTATGAAAATGTTAATATTTTATCTGTTGATAAATCTATTATCTGTTTAGAGATAACTACTTTGAGCTATCGGTGGAGGATAGTCGTGATTGTTGTAGACACTGTATGTTGATTAGGGAAAACTGAAACTAATCGAACGTGTTATGTCATTGAATATGACGGTTGGAATAATACATCGAATATCTGTATTGATTGATCATTGTATATGATAAGTGATTAAATACATTGTATATGTATATTGTTTGGGAGGAGATAGATGATGTACTCCATGGTTTGAGAGGAGATAGGGGATGGACTCTCAAACCTATTTGGGAGGAGATAGGGGATGGACTCCATTGATAACTAAGTTGGCCGGAGTGTCCAGGGTGAAAGTTCTGAAATCTTGATTACGTTTGCACAACGTAGATAATTGAAGTATGGAAGTGTTTTAATATGAGTTGTAATCTCATGTGAATTGTGAATAACGGAAGTGTCTTGATATGAGTTGTAGTCTCATTTAATTGTTTGGCTAGATAATGAGCCAGGTTTATGGATGTAAATTGGATAAGTAAAGGAAAGTGGAATGAAACACAGATGAAATTGTCATGGAATTGGAATGTGTTGTAAGTTGATTTACAAGTGTTAATCATTTATCAAATGCTAATGTTTTACTTATTGCTCATAATTGGTTTAGTAAATCTCTACTGGGCTTTGGCTCACCCTATATGGGACATCATTTTCAGGTTCAGGTGATATGCCACCTCCAAGGACGTAGCATGGGAGGCTTTGAGGCTGATAGATCTTTTTGTTGTCCTCTTTTGGTATTACATGTAAATTCAAGCCAAGGACTTAAAGTGTATTTGAGCTAGTACTCTCTTTCTTTTGTAACCAAGTGTTGGCTTGGAAAGTTGTAAGCCCGTAGGGCATTTATTTTTATTGTCAATATGTAACACTTTTGTAATGAATACTCTGATGAATGGAAATATGCTTTATTCTCTTATGTCTATGCATGTCAAGAATGTGGGTTTATATATATTATTTTGAGTTACATTGTACATACGCTGGAGCAGAGAGAGTTGGGTGTTGACTTGATGGCGCTCACTCGTCCTGTTCTGTAATCGGTGAGCCAATTTTGTGACAGCCGTCACCATCTCCATACAGGATGTCAGTGTGAAATAATTGGCTTCTATGTCAGATTGAGCTGTTATGATTTGCTCAATCGACATCATAGGAAGGTTAGAAAGAGGAATGACAAGAAGAGTAGGAGTAGGGGTACTCGGTCCAACAGAGTTTATGGGATCATTCAGGTCCGGAAATAAAGTGAGGGGACGGGATGAGGAATCCATGGTTTAGAGGTGAGAGGTGTAAAAGAAATGAGTTGCAGAGAGATAGAAGAGAACAGACTAAGGTTTGGCCCCCTCCGTTCAACTTTTTTTTTTTGTCTCTCGATGAGGAAGAAGAAACAGAAGAAACAGAAGAGAGTGGTGAAGAAGAGATAGAAGAGAATGGTGAAGAAGAAAATATAAGAGTGTGTGATTAAGAAGAAGGCAAAAGAGAAGAAAACAAGGAGGGAGAGAGAGTCGAGGCGAGTACAAATCGAGGCCTGCTTTTGTCGGCCAATGACGCAAAAGTGAGGCTGCGTGTCAAACGCGTTTATCGAAGAAAAAAGATAGACGTGGGCGAGTTGTATGTGTATGCATATATGTATATATATGTTTTGAATTGTATAGATGCCATTTATCATTATCATTCTCCTCCTCTAGATTCTGACCCATGATTTCCTTTTGAAAATGTCACAAGGGGAGAAATTATATGATGTTATGTATTATAATATTATTTTCAAACTAATCTGATGTATGTATTTATAGTTTGATATCTTAATTTTATATCATGTTAGTGATTAAAGCTTATTTATTACATATGTGTTAACTTATGTATTTAAAAATGAATTCAGGGAGCATGACCTGAGGGGGAGCTTTTCTTATTCCCAAATCAAATCAAAACATCATTGTATGCCATCATCAAAAAGGGAGAGATTGTTAGACTTATTTATTTTGATGATTTATTTAATTATATTTTAATTTATTTGAAAGAGAAAAATAGAATCTAAAATTTATTTTGATGCTTTATTTAATTATATTTTAATTTATTTGAAAAAGAAAAATAGAATCAAAATTTATTTTGTCCCATTATTTCTCACATAAACCTTTATCCTAACTGTTGTTAGAATGTATTTAATATTTGATTAAATCAGGAGTTCAAACAAGCCAAAACAAAGGTTCAAACTGCCGAACACAGCAGCAGGCCAAAAGGTTCAAAAGGTTCAAGTGAAAAATATTCAAATTTGTAATGATGAAGTGGAAGATATTCAAATTTGTAATGATGGAGTACAACGGTTATAAACGGCTATAAATTCAAATGCATACAACGACTATAAACGGCTATAAATTTCATTATATATACAAAAGCCTCTAATGTAAACAAGTTAAAAAAAAAACCAGAAAATATTCTTTGATCTATAATCACTCACATCTATTCTCTGAAAAATTCTCTGAGAAGTGTTCTTCAATTTTTGTTTACATTCTCTCTCAGAAATTATACACTGAGCCTTATAGCATTAAGCGCATCTTTCCTGTGTGAGGTTTACAGAAAAATCAGAGTTTTATTTTTATATCTATCTTTGAGAGATAATTATTGTAACTTTCTATGAAAGCAAAAACATTTTTTTTTTCAATCTTGTAAGAGTGTAGTACACTTAGTGTTTTTGACTTAGAGAGTCTGTGTAAAATCTGTGGAGGATTGCTCCATCTGTGAAAAGGTTGCTAGCACACTGTGAAGCTAGAAGATAGTAGAAAATCTCAAGTGAAACTTGAGGAGTGGATGTAGGCTTGGTTAAAGCCGAACCACTATAAATCTGTTTGTTTCTTCTTCCCTAATCTCTTTACTTTCCTACTACTGCTATATCTATCTAATATTCATGTGCTAATCATTTGATTTATCCTGTATGTTAGTTATACTTCATTGTTATTTTGCTTGATCATTTACTGCTAAGTTCATTGTTGTGCTTGTTAATAATTTGTTGTATTAGTAGTTAATTTTATTGGGGCATTATTAATTTTACTTTGTAGAAACCCAATTCACTCCCCCTCTTAAGTTGTTTTTTGGGTAACACATATATTTTTCATGGTAAATTGAGATAATTCACAAATCTAATGCCAATTTTGCATTTCATGTTTTTTCTTCTTAATTTTCTCAAGGGTATTAGAATTTTTTTTTAATGCTAAATTACCTCTTTTCTTTTTTCTTTTTTCCTTATTTTTTCGTGTATTATTCTATACCAAATACCAATTCTATAATATGGATTTATTGTTTAAATTTTATAGTAATTATATATATGAAATTAAACTTTATTTCTTACATTATTTTATATAATGACAACTCACCGGAGGAAAAATCGGCAAAATAATAATACTCTCGAGAAACTTATAAAATTTGGATTTACTACTTGAGTTACCTTTTCAATTGTTGAATAGTAAGTTCTTTTATATTTTGACATCATATTACAGTTGATTAATCACTTTACACACTGACATATATCTATCGTTTGGATATTTTCATTATTTTTCTTTTTGGGTTTACATGTTGTTATGTGATACTTTTTTGGTTGGTCATTATTGAATTTCTTTTATATAGTTGATATTTTCATTTAATTAAGAATGTTTATTTTACAATCTTATAATTTAATATATATATATATATATCATATAAAATCATTATATGATAATCCAACTACAACATATTTATATTTAATTGTTTTAATAAATTTTATATAATTTCTATTTCTACATATTTTTATTTTTCAAATGAATATAAAAGAAAATTAAATAGTTAGAATTAATTTTAATTTTATATTACTAATTCTTCTTCTAATTTAACTATTTTTTTTAATATCAAAATGAGTATTTATTTTACTGTTTTATAATTTAATACACATCATACAAAATTATTATATAATAATTACACTTTTATAATACGGTAGAACTAAAATTGTTAAAATACAAAAATAATTTAATTAAAATTACTATATAAGTATTGAAGTAACAATTTTATAGAACGATAACGCTAATATTATCAAAATAAATAATTATAATTATACTTTAATTTTACAGGTCAATTGCTAATTTAAATTTATAATTCAGACATAGACTAAAATAGGATGATGCACTCGGATCATGTTTAATAATACAAGTATATATTTATTGATTTTCTAAATTGGAATTTGGGAGCTCCTCCACCTTGCACTGCGATGATTTGGACTTTGGAGGACTAATCTGGACTTTCAACGCCCGCACATAGAGCTTCTTTAGATGGGGATCTGTTTGCTTGTTTGCAGATTTCTTCATATGTCTCCACTTTTCCTTCATGCTCAAAATGCCACCTCGTTTAAAACCATATTTAGATAATCAATACTTGTATATACAAGGAAAAAATAAACCTGTTTTGGGAAGATGGTTAAAACCTTTATTTTGATTTTTTTGTGAAAAAAGAAAGTAAGTTAAAAGTTGGGAAGTAACTTTTAACTTACTGCCCAAAACACCACTAAACTATATATAATCCACTATGACACACGACCTCATACTTTATTTTATATGAAGTATTGTATGCGTTTCCAAGCATATTTAATAATAGACATCTTACCCAAAAATAGAGTAGCATAAAATTTTAGAGAAATTCTACCATGTATACTGTATAAAGAAAAAAAAGTGTGCATACTATTTGTGAAACCAATTTTTTACGATTACAAAAATTTACTAAACTATTTACAAGTTTTTAAAAACAGAAAGAGACACTAAACAAATTTTTGTTTACAATTTTTCAAATTTTTTTTTTTTTTGTAAATATAGAGACAAAAAAAAAAGTGCAAAAGGAAAGTTTAAACAAGTTCAAAGGATTGGATTAGGACATATTTTAACAGCTTAGATATTATTGAAATCAATTAATCATGATTAAAGATGAACTAATAAATCGAAGAACATTCTAAATATGTTTCAGGAACTTAATTTTAATAATTCAACATTACAAAAATGCAAATCAAAAGTAATATCATGATAAAAAAAAAAAAAAAAAGAGATGTCAGATAATTTACTTAGTGCATAAATTGGTAATAAATCGCAAATTGCACCGTGTCCACGTATTTTTTAAGTTGTCTTATAATAATGACTAGTAGGCGGTGGGAAAAAGAAAAAGTAATATAAATTTCTTTTCCCTGTAAATAAGTGAAACTTACGGTTACAAGAATTTGTTGAACTAAATTTTTGAAAACGGAAATAGATGCTAAACAATTTTTTATTTACAATTTTTCAAATTTTTTTATAAATATAAATAGAAAGTTTAAAATAATAGTTACCAAGCATACCCATGTTCAATTTTCAATACCTTAATTTTCATATTTCCAATTTCAATTTTAAAGTTTAGCAAACAATACCTTGGCTTTCTAAGGAAAAAGTTCCTAGTACTTGCTCGGGGAAATAAACAAAGGAAAATTATAAATTAAATAAGCCTCATAATAAAATAAAATTTTAATTTTATCAATTTAAATCCTAATTTTTTGATTTGTTTTTAATTTGAATCATTTGCCTATTTTTTTAGATAAAGCTGATAGAAAAAGAGTATTATAATCATTAAACTTAATGAAAAATGATATTTTAGATATTTTTCATATACCTACATTTAATATAATGACTAAAATATCATTTTTGTTTGTCAATTTTAGTTAACGAAAATAGACAAATAATTTATATTGAAAACAAATCAAAAAATTATGGTATAAATTGATGAATTACAAAATTTAGGGTTTATTTTGTTACATGCCTTAACCTATGAGATTTTTTTTTGTAATTTTTCTAATAAACTATTAAGTAGCGCTAAATGGGGAAAAGGTACAATGTAGTATGGAAAGATTGGAAGTGAAACTCTTTACCTTCAATTGGTCTTTTGATCGATCTGAATCCTCAAAATATAGTTTCCTAATAGTCTTCCAATTGCAGTATCTGCGACACAAAATGACAAAAATCAACTTGGTATCCTAATTCAGTTTTTAAAAAAACATGGTATCCTAGTTATGTTTCATTTCTTAGATGTGTTTTATGTCATGATAAAACTATATGTCTCAACTCCTTCCATCAGTTTTTCCATTTCTTCAAACTGAACTTCTTATAGGTTCGACCTTTCCCTTCCGAGGAGGACAACTCGACTCTTTTGCATGGTGGAGATGGTAGTACCTCTTGGTTATAAGCTTCCTCATGATCTGGAAGCCTGCAACAGGTAATGGACCAGTTTAAGTGATCATCAAAGTTGAAAAATAGAGCAATGCTAGGAACCCTAAATGAATTATCAAATATTCTACTCAATACACAAAATAAAAAAGTAATGTTTCTAAAATAACATAAAGATTTCATACATACAACTGAAAATTGGCTTTTACCTTGGCAGAGGTTGGGATGTGTTCCCAGCATAATTCCCCAAGCTAAGTTGTGTAAGCTTATCCTGTTCATCAGTGGTGGGCTTTTGACCCTGAAGTACACCAAGACACACACTCAACTAAAGCTTTGAAACCATTGCTTCCATATCCTTTTTTTGTTTTATTTTTAATTGAATCAAAATTCCGATATGAACTTAAAAGGCATTTTGTTTCCAATGGCCTTGTTTGTGGTCTAGTTGCATAGGAGAGGTTGGAGATTCAACTTCCCTCTCAAGAGCAAATTTAACCATTAATAACCAATTTTTTGCGAAAAAAAAATGTGTTTGAAAAATCTAGAAATCCGCTAAATATTGATTTGTGATTATGTATCAATTTAAAACAATAAAACAGTCCCAATCAAACAATCAAGACAAATCGACACAACGATTTTAACGTAGAAAAATCACAAATGGAGCACCTCCAATTGTGATAAAAACCACGGGCAACAGCCACAAAACAATCCACTAAGAAGATATAAAGGAATTACACAGGCATACTCTCAATTACCTAGCGAATCCACGCCTGAATTGAACCAACCCCCATGTGCCTCTTCCAACCCCGTCTTCACCTCGGAATTGTCTTGACGATGAGCCACTCCAAAATCCACCAAAGCTTCAGGCTCGAATTCTTCAGAATCTACCGAAGAACAACACTCTCTTTTGTATAGAACAAACAAATAATCATTTGATGTATACTCTTTGAACCATGAGTTGAATACTCAATCAAAACATCAAAGAAAACTAGCAAAATATCTCCAGATATAAACCTTAATATCCACGAAGAAGATCTGGAGGAGTAATCCTAGATTTGGGCTGAAACACGTATTTATAGAAATCTGTCCCGCAATCTCCATTCGAGCATCAGATTGGCCGCTCGAGCGGACCTACGCTCGAGCGCGGAAAGTTCCGCTCGAGCGGGAAAAAACAACATCCAATACTTTGGCAGGCGAATAAACTTCTGAAATCCAACATTCTTCGCTCCAGCGGGGGAATGTCCGCTCGAGCGGACATGCAACTTTGAATGCATTTTTACATTTTGCTTCGGGGACGCTGCCCCTCGACCCTGCCTGGGCGCTGCCCCGGACCCGCCAAGGGGCGCTTCCCCTTGGACCCCCGCGAGCTGACCGGGCAGCTCGACCCCCATCATAATTAGCGAAGTGGAAATCTTGAAAGAATTAACATCACAAAACTTCTCTGCAAGACACAATTCGGGTTGGATTCGCATCTAAAAACTCATAGCCTCACTGAAATAAAAAGTGCGAAAACAAATACAACTTAAAGGAGTTTTGTCAAATGTGGTTGCCAAGAATTAAAACCTAACAATGTTCATTCAATTTTACTATTTTATCGTAATAATTTCTACTCTCATTAATTTCCCGAGAAACTCTATTTAAATTCAGTGGATCTCTTTCCATCTGCCAACACAAAATTTGCCTAATCATAGGCATGGTTTAGATTTTGGACCTATTGTAATCTAGAGTGCCCAATGGCCCAAAAAATGTAAAAGAACTACCACACATGGCTCTGTAATATTTGGTACAGTGTTTTGTAGGGCTAAAAGTTGTAAATGTAAGCCTTTCAGTACTGACTATTGAAAAAACAAATGAACAAAAAATTATACTAGTATCAAACATTGACTTACTTTGGCGCAAGAAGGCACTAAAGATTTGGTGCAGAGTGGTGTCCCATGGTAGCTTTTTAAAATTTTTAATTAGGTACATTATATTGATATCCTTTAAAGTTTAGAGAAAATACAATAAGTTTAACAATTTTGACATAATTACACTAATTTTTTTTTTTTTTTGGTAAAGTTAAAAAGGCCAAAACTAATGGATCAATGGATGCTGCTATGACTACTGCTATGACTATGGTGCCCCAGTGGGGATTTTTTCTAAGTCTTATATGATAATCTGAATCGTTTATATTATAGAGTTTGTTGAATAATTCATTTATGCAACCCAAAAAAAAAAAAAAAAATTGATTAGAAATCTATAGCTCTATAACAAGAGCACATTTGTTTTTTTAAAAATAAACGGTTGACATGATCTTCATAATTTTTTTAAAAAAAATAATTTGAATATGATCATGGGTTGCTAATTTTTAATTAACTTCATTTCTTGTATGAATGATATACTCGACGAATCCTAAGATATGAACAGTTTGGATTATTGAAAAAAAAATCGAAAAAAACCTTCATCGGGGCACCACAGATCACTGCTGTGACTAAAGTCACAATAGGATTTCCAAATCCAAAACTAATATAGATGATATGAATACACAACGATACACAATGTAAAATGTACATTTCAATGTTAAAGAGATGGCAACATCATTTTTTTTTTTATTCATATGACTAACAAATTTTTGATAAAAAATAGGTGAAGTATTATATGAATTAAAATCTTAATGGAACATAATGTAATTATATTAAACTTATGAGATTTATTGTATATATTTCAAACTATGTGAGCCGTCAGTGTAATTTACCTTTTTAATTATTTTATTCTCCTCACATAAATATTTAGTCATATTCAAGTGGATTTTACTAAACACATATTTTAACGTACATTTTAATATTTCGATTAGAACATTCATATACATTAAATTGACACACTTTTAACACATAAAATTGAGTCTCACTTTTATCATTTTTATCACATAAACACTTTAATAAATATTTTTAACATCTCTAATGAAGATGCTCTTATTTTTATTTCTGTTGAGAAATTATTTTCATGGCTCAAAATTATTTTCATGACTCAAACCCTTGTGACTGGGAATGGTAACAAAAAAAAACCTTTCTATTGGTTTATAGATCACTCTCGTATTAAAATTAAAAATAATTAAAAAAAAAGAACGAAAAAGCATAAATAAATAAATAATTTAGTCATATTCAAATTAATTAATTAATTAATTAAAATGAAAGCACTTTATACATCTCTTATTTTAGCAAATTACAGTCTCTTTTAGTGGCGGATGAGGAAATTGAATAAAAGGGAGGCTAAAGCAAAATTATTTAAATTTTAGAGGAATTGAAATATGATTATATAGATTTTGGAAACTAAGATATTAATTTATCTTACAAAAACTTAAAATGACATGAAAGTTATGAGATTTTTCAAAGGTTTGAGGTGACTAAAATATTAATTTATTTTATAGTTACTAAAAACTGCATGAAAATAATAAATATTTTCAACGATAAAGTAAAATTATTTAAATTTTGAAAAAGTTAGAGTAAAATTAGAGTAAAATTATATATATTTGGAAGGGATTAAAATGTAAACTTTTATAAATATTTAAAATTACAAGTTAAAAGTGTAATTTTTTAAAAGTTAGGGGTGGGATGGCCCGCCCACCAACCAAACCTTAGGTCCACCACTGTCTCACTCGTATTTCTAGAAGCTTAAGAAGGAATTGCATGTCATCCCACATGACTATTGCAAATATATGCAAATTTTAAAAAAATACAGGACATAATATGTAAAAATATTAATTATTCTTTTTTTTAAATTGATTTAAAAAAATTTAATTTATTAATTTTCATATATATATTTATATATAATATATATATATATATATATATCTTTTTGTTTTTATAATTCTTTTTAATTTTTTAAGTTTTTTTTTTTTTACTTTTTAAATTCATGTAATCTAAATACATTTAAGAAGTATAATATTTTTGAAAAAAAAAATCTTTAAAAATTCACTAAATATGGAAAATACAAAAGTATAAAAATTCAATATATTTTCATGTTTTGGTATATTTATTGATTTTTCAATATATTTTTCATAAATATTAATTTTTAGGTGCATCTAAATTAGGTAGATCTAAAAAGTAAAAAAAAATTGTTTAAAATATTAAAAAAAATTCACTAAAAACAAAAAAAAAATTTATAGAAAATTAATCAAACAAGGTAAATAAAATTATGAGTATATACTTATTGGAAACGAGGTGGCTGATGTGTTCCAGCACAGTAGTCACTGTTGTGCGCCTATATGTACCCATTTCAAGGCCCGTTTAATAATTCAAACCGTTTACTTTTTAAAATATATCAAATAGAATATACTTATAAAAAAATAAAATTGATTGGATATCGTTAACATTTTCACTAACTCACATTTGTATGTACAGAAATAAATGACAAATGTGATTTGTAGTATGAAACTGAATACAAATATAAGTAGATGAAAATGTTAACAATATCCGACTAATTTAATTTTTTATAAGTATATTCTACTCGATGTACTCTAAAAAATAAACTATTTGGATTATAAAAACGGGTCCCGAAATGGGCCCATATGAGAGCACAAAGATAAGGCATAATAAAAAATGTCATGAGTCATAAGTAAAGAAGAAAATAACATAACTAATATGGTATACGTCACACTCCTTTCAAGAGGTGTGTATGGTAGAATTATTCTTTTTTTCACCTTATATTTTCATTAAAAAATTACTAAAATAGTTTATTTTCAAATCAGTCTTAAATATAACATAACACTAGTTCTTAAAATTATGAGAGATTAATATGTATAAATATATATTATTTTTATTTTATTATTTTATTTTTAGATATATTCTATTTAAATTTATAATATGTTTTATGTGCGTCTAAATATTGTCTCTAAAATATATTAAGGGGTGGTTTGGGATGTTCTAAATAAGTGTATTTTTTGATTTTTATATAAAAAAAAATGTGTAGAAAAGTAGAGAGGAGATGTCGATAAATGTTGGTTGATATGACCCAAAAAGTATATGTATACAAAAAAAATGTATTTTTTTAGAGCATGTCAAACACCTACTAGCCCTCGTTTGGCAAGTGGCTTTTTTAGCCAAAAAGTCAAAAAAGTTATTAAAAAATCAAAAAGTTAACAACTTATACTAAAAAGTCAAAGATTCCTTTTTCTCTTTACTTTTTGCACATATTTTCATAAAAAATCAAGAAGTTATCCCAAATATACTATTTTTTTTACATTATATTTTAATCAAAAAATTATAAAAAAAAATCTGTTCCAAACGTGGCCTAAGTATTAAAACTCTAAAAATATAATGGTGAAGGAATGTACCTCTAGATCCTATCAACAATCGCACTTTCGCAGGGCACTAAGCCAAATGAATAGCGATTATATTAATAAAAGAAAAATCAGCAAAGTCATGGGTATTTTTAGAGAAACGCCAGACTCACATTTTTTAATCTATACATTTACTTATAATGATATGATAAGGAGAGACAAAAAAATAAAAAATAAAAAAAATAAATTTATTATTATTATTATTATATCACATTATTATAAGTTGAATTGTTGGAATTTTTTTGATAATCTGAAATGTTTTCTAAATTTTTATTTGCAAAAATTATGAAAAATAATTTTTAAAAGACGAAATAGCTATATCATTACCTATCAAACTGACATTAAGCCAAGCTGTTACGGGTGAAATTGTTGCCCAATTATAAAATTAATGGAAATAATGTATAATTATATCAAATTTATAAAATTAATTATATTTTTCTTATTAGTCAAGAAAGTCAATCTTTTGACCTTATATACATTGGCCATTTCCATCAAATAAGTAAAAAATAATATAATATGGGTTGAGTTTAATTTAAATTTGATCCTTATATTTAGGTACATGGGTTCACGATCTCGTTTCGATAATTTAAAAAATTAATTTTATAAGATTTTCTGTATATATTATTCATAAAATAATTAGGTAAAAATAGTCATTTCATTTTATCATGTTCATCTATTTTTTTTTTTTTTAAAAATAGATGAATTATTTTTAAAAACACAATTGTCGTTATTTTTTTAGAGATAAAATTAAAAAGCTATGATTATTAGATTGGTGTAATTTTTTTTCATGAATAATAAATACAGAGAACCTTACAAAATGAAAGTTTGGAATTATTGAAACGAAATCTATAACAGACCTCATGAGTTCGAACATAACCACATCTGCATGCAATGTTTAGTTTAGAAGCCTTGGAGTCAACAAAAAATCCCCACCTGAAGAAATTAGCCATTGAGTGGAGATGCCACTGCCTTCTTCTATCATCTGATAAAGTATGGCAACTGATTTATCAATCGATAGTGAAGAGCCTGAAAGATCCTTTGCAGGTCCTCTGTTTGGAAATATTTTTAGATCCATATTTGTTTGTGCTTTGAAAACCTGATCAAAATACAAATGATCCGATCTCAAAATAAGCTTAATCCATTAATCGATTGCATATTTGCAATTGCTGATGCACCTTTTTTATTAGCTTTTAACTTAATTAGGAATAGTCATTTTTTATCCTTCTTGGAATGATCATTTTGTAATGATAATAAATGATAATTCTATTTATAACGTAATTTTTTAAATTTATTTTTAAAAGTCAAATGTGATAATAAACATTATGATAGAGCAATCATTTTATATTCTATACACTAATTAAATAAAAAAAAAATCCAATTAAATAATTTAAAAAAAATTGATATGTAGATCATGTGCTGACTAGACAATCTAGTTGGGTCTCTAATAATCCAATCCGTTCATTTTTGCAAGTCCCTATGTGTAGATTATACATACGGGAAAAAATATTACATTGACTCAATAAATAAATTCATATTTTTCTTTTTCTTTTTTGAAAAAAAAGGTAACTATAAGGATTTTTAAAATAGATCAACTATTTTTTTTAAAAGAAAAAATGCAACAAAATAATATAACTACAATTATTGGATCAATATGATTTTTTTTTTTTCATAAATGCTTTACACATAGAAAGTTATAAAATGAACGGCTTAGATCTTCAAAGTAAGTTATACTAAGCCCAACTAGACTATCCAATAGTTGTTCAAAAAAGAAAAAGAAAAAAAACTAGACTCTCTAATCTACAAGCCCTGTTCAATTAAAAATAGGGTGTTAAATTAACATAGTTACTTGAACTCCACTTATATTCAGCTTGTTAAAAATTTGTTCGAGATCGACTCTATAAACAAGTCAAACTTAGATACATTTTGAATCTCATTAAGTTTTAACTAAACTTAAATAGTTTAATACTCGACTCAATTTTACTTAGCTTGTTTATAGCACAATTTGAAAGACATAAGCTAAACAAAGTAACCCAAATGAGTGCAAGATATGTATATATATATATATATATTTAAATGGGTTACAAACTCAAAGTTGATTAAAAAATTTCACTCAAACCGAAACTAGAAAATGAAGAAAAAAGGATTTGCTTGATAGAGAGACTTACAGATGCAACTCAAAGTGCTAAATAAGGCAGGTGTGATAGCTGGGAAGGGAGCTCCCAAGTAATTTATATAAATTTTCAATTGTGTGGTTATTTTTGTGTGATTCCCATTGTGAAATTACTCATAATCTTTCTTATAGCGATCCCAGTCTTTCCCCATTTGGTTGTTGTATTCGGACTTAGGTTCCGTGGAGCTTGTTGTTTTATATATCTTGTTGTCATCCTTTAATTCCTTATTTTGAGTTATAGGATGTGTTAGGCAGGTTTGTTACAGGTTGGGGGTGATTCGGAGCAAATGGTTGCTGCCCAGAATTTTGGTCCTTCGCTCAAGCGAACTCTGTGTTTTAGATCCTTCGCTTGAGCCAGGGTTCCTTCGCTCGAGCGAGAGTTGAGTTTTGTATCTGGTGACTCAAGCGAGAAGTCCTTCACTCGAGCTTGCGTCTACGTCTAGATCTGGACTTGAAGGTTGCAATTCTTTGCTCGAGCGAGCGAGATCTATGTTTTGGGTTTCTTCGCTCGAGCGAGCATTCTGTCGCTCGAGCGTGCTTCTGGGTTGCAAACCTGAAGCTTCGCATTCCTGGCTCGAGCGAGGATTCTTTGTGTCTGGTCGCTCGAGCGACCACTTCTTCGCTCGAGCGAGCCTGTGTTATATCAGTAGGCAGCAGCGGGTTAACACTTCACTTTTTCGTCCCTTTTGTTTTGCAAACCCTAGATCCAAGCTCTCTTTCTCTCTACACACCTTCTCTCTAGGGATTGATCTACTTCTAGTGAGTTTCTAGCCTAGTCTCTTTACAAGAAAGATAGAGGGTGGCTTAGGCTTCGTTTTAATCTGAAAAGTTGTGGATTTGGAGCATTTCGGGTGTTCACTATCTTCTCCTTTGGGCTTCTAATTTTGAGGTAGGGATACCCTACTCTATCTTATGAGTTTTGTCATAAATTTTGGGCATTTTGATATGTTGGGGTTGTTGGGTAATTTTTGGACAAGTTAGGGTTTGATTTGTAATTATAGAAAATGGGGTTTTCAAAATGTTAAATCCTATGGGTGTTTGAGACCAACAAAAATGGAATTAATGTTGTTGTATTGTTGAATTTGAACCTTTGGGTTGAGATGTGATGAAGGGGGAAGAATGCCCTAATTATGAACTAAATTAATTTGTATAATTAATCTTGGAAAAATATGGAAATATGGAATTGAGTTGAGAACAATGAAATTGGGAAATTATGGGATTGATTGGTGTAGTTGAATAAATTAATCACTCCCCTATGGAGTAAGTTGATATTATATTTATTTAATGCATTTATTTTCAGTTTAGAAATAATTGCTTTGGGCTATCGGTGAAGGATAGTCTTGATTGTTGTAGACACTGTTTATTGATTAGGGAAAATTGAAACTAATCACATTGATTATGTCATTGAATATGACGGTTGAAATAATACATTAAATATGTGTATTGAGTGATCCCTATATATGATAATTGTTTATATACTTGGAATATGTGTATTATGTGGGAGAAGAAAGGGGATGTACTCCATGGTTTGAGGGAAGGTAGGGGATGGACTCTCAAACCTGTTTGGGAGGAGATAGGGGATGGACTCCATTAATACAGCAAATATGTGTATTAAATTGAAGTATTGATACAGCAAATATGTGTATCTATTGTGAAATATAGAAGTGTTAACATATGCGTTATAGTCTCATTGAATTGTTTGGCCAGGTTCTGAGCCATGTATATGTAATGATTCGGATAAGTAAAGGAAAATAGAATGTAACATGGACACAAATGTCATGGAACTGTATTGTGATATAATCGGTTTATAAGTGTTAACCATCTATCAAATACTATTGTTTTAGTCATTGCTTATATTTGGTTTAGTATATCTCTACTGGGCTATGGCTCACCCTATATGGGACATCATTTCCAAGTCCAAGTAATATGCCACCTCCAAGGACATAGTTTGGCAGGTTTTGGGAGTTGAAGACTCTTTTTGTTGTTTTGTTATCTTTTGTTGTATTACATGTAAATTCAGGCCAAGGGCTTAATATGATGTGAGTTAGTACTCTCTTTTGTGTAGCCAAGTGTTGGCTTGGAAAGTTGTAAGCCGTTGGGCATTTACTTTTGTTGTCAACACGCAATACATTTGTAAGGACTACTCTGATGAATGGAAAAATGTTTATTTCTCTTATATCAATGCATGTCAAGAATGTAGGGTTTTATGTATTATTTTGATGGTGTTACAATTTGGTATCAGAGCGTACCGGGTTCGAATACCTTGGGTACGTGGGAAGTGGTTAGTACCACAATGGGTTTGTCTCGCTTGTTAGAGACTTAGGTATAATGTTATGTGCTTATGTGATAACATGTTTATGTGACTATATGGGTATGGAATGTAGTTTCTAGGATGTTGATTGTATCCTTGGGTTTCTGGGAGTCTTGCTGGAAAAGCACTTGATCAATGTTGTTTCTCACTGGAACTCTAGCAACGCCTCGGGACTATCATTATCCGGAAATGAAATTCGTAAGTGCTTATGTGATTATGTGTTTACGTGGAGTGAATTATTGTTGTCCATTGCATTAGGACGCGAGTGTTATAGCTTCGGTATATTTGTGAATGTGCTAATGTTCTTCGTTACCTTTATTAGGATGTCAGGACGAGGACGTGGTGGTAGGTGAGGTGGGCCTAGAAGGCAGGAGGTGCCTATACCGGATGATATTCCGGTGCAGCAGGAGGGTGTTGGCCAAGCCAACGTGGCCGTACCAGTAGGTCAGCAGGCCATGGGCGCCTTAGCCCACGAGATAGCAAGAGCTTTCAGGGAATCCGTGGGCATTCTCAGAGCTGAGAATCAAGTTCAGGCCCAAGTTGTTGATGTAGGGCCTTCCTTTCTGAAGAGTGGGTTTTTCTGGTCTAATCCAGATGAGTTTTTGGGGGATCCGAAAGAGCCACTTAAGGCTGATGATAGCTTGAGCAGATAACGAAGACGTTTGAGATGCTTGGCATCGAAGATGGGGCTTTGAAGGTGACCTTGGCGTCCTTCCAACTGAAGGGAGACGCGGGTCAGTGGTGGAAGTTTATCCGGGGCCGCATTGGTGATACGTGGGAGGCCTTTATAGATGCTTTCCAGGAGAAGTTTCTGTCTCCCGTTGTCAGGGAGAAGTTAAGAGATCAGTTCTGCCAGCTAAAACAGCTGAGTTCATCAGTGGCCAAGTTTGAGGCCGTATTTACTAGTTTATCCAGGTTTGCACCTGAGCTTGTGGCGTCAGAAGAACGCCGTTGTCTCGAGTTTAAGAGGAAATTAAGGCACGGGCTCAAGATGAGAGTTGGCGGATCTATGATTCGGGACTATGGGCGCCTTGTGGATGCATCGGCCCATATGGAGATTATGATGCATGAGGAGGAGGAGAGGTTGAGGGGCTCCAAGAGGAGTCAGGATGGCCAGGGGGATGGCAGGAGATAGAAGGGTATTAACCCTCAGCAGTCTCAGGGTGGTTTTGCTAGATCTACCTTTCCAGTGCCGAGTGTAGGTTCTGGGAGAGGTAGTCAGGCAGACATTACTTGTTACAAGTATGGTCAGCTGGGCCACAAGTCTCCAGCTTGCCCGCAGAGGGGAGGAGGTCAGAGAGTAGCTTCATCTTCGGCTCGACCTCAGAGCCAGAGTCAGGGCAGAGGCCAGCCACTCTCATGTTATCAATGTGGTCAAGCAGGGCACTTGAAGAGGTTCTGCTCACAATTGAGTGCCACATCAGGTGCATCTGGTTCGAGGCAGACGCAGAGTTTTCAGCCAGCACAGTCAGTTCAGGCCTCGAGGGCCAATTAGGGAGCTTCGTCGTCCCAATCTGTGCAGCAGTCTTTTGCTTCTAGGTGTGAGCAGGTAGATCAGAGACCTTCTGGGCGTGTGTATGCTGTTACCACGCAGGATCTTGTACCGGCTCCATCTGTTGTGAGAGGTACCTTTCTGTTTTGCAACTCAGTTGCTAATGTATTGATTGATACGGGTGCATCCCATTCCTTTATATCTGCTGCATTTGCGTCTGTTTTGGGATTGGAGTTGGCACAGTTAGCATCTCCTATATGTGTTGTATCACCTGTTGAGGGTGAACTTATTTTGAAACAGGGGTGTCGGGGCTGTGATATAGAGGTCGCCGATCGCCGACTTCCATTTTCTTTTGTAGTTATGGCTATGTCAGGTTTCGATGTTATTTTGGGTATAGACTGGTTATCGTCATACCGGCCTGTTATCGATTGTTACTGCCAGAGGGTCACAGTATGTACCTTGAGCGGGGATTGTTTCCATTTCCTAGGGGATCGGGTTGGTAGTGTGTTGCCACCAGTGTATGATCCGCGAGGGCGGAGTGAGCTTAGTGGTCTTCTCGCTAGCTTCATGAGTGGTAAATGTGATGAGACCCAGACTGTATTGCCAAGAGTGGTTTGTGAGTATTCGGATGTTTTTCCCGAGAACCTTGTTAGCTTACCACCTCATCGAGAGATAGAGTTCTCTATTGATCTAGTGCCCGGCACGGCACCAATTTCTATGACACCTTATCGTTTTGCCCCAGCCGAATTGAGTGAGTTGAAGATTTAGCTCTAAGAATTGCTAGATAAGAGCTTTATTCGCCCTAGTGTTTCGCCGTGGGGAGCACCGATCCTCTTTGCTAAAAAGAAAAATGGGGCATTGAGACTTTATATCGATTACCGGAAATTGAATCGGGCTACGGTTAAGAATAAGTACCTTATGCCTCGTATAGATGATTTGTTTGACCAGTTGAAAGGGTCCCGTTGTTTCTCTAAGATAGACTTGAGATCGGGTTACTATTAGTTGAGGGTCAGGGAGGAAGATATTCCGAAGACGGCATTCCGTACGCGGTATGGCCACTATGAGTTTCTGGTGATGCCTTTTGGGCTTACCAATGCACCGGCAGTCTTTATGGACTTGATGAACCGGATCTTCTGGGAATTCTTAGATCGTTTTGTAGTCATTTTCGTGGATGACATTCTGATTTACTCGCCTTCTGAGGGGGAGCACGAGGAACACTTGAGAGTAGTGCTTGAGTTGCTTAGAGCCCATAGGCTGTATGCCAAATTTGGGAAGTGTGAGTTCTGGCTAGGAGAGGTCAAATTATTAGGCCATGTGATTTCTGGGGAAGGGGTGTCTGTTGATACATCCAAGATTGAGGCAATGCAGGATTGGGCGCAGCCAAAGAGTGTTTTTGAGATCCGCAGTTTTCTGAGATTAGTTAGGTATTACTGTCGGTTTGTGAAAGATTTCTCCAGGCTAGCTTCACCATTAACTAGATTGACACGGAAAGGGGTCAAATTTGTATGGAGTGAGACTTGTGAAAAGTCGTTCCAAGAGTTGAAAGTTAGATTGACCACCGCTCCGGCCTTGATTATTCCGGAGAAAGGTTTGGGTTATGCTGTTTATTGTGATGCCTCACGAGAGGGCTTGGGTTGTGTGTTGATGCAAGAGGGGAAAGTGGTAGCCTATGGCTCGCGGCAGTTGAAAATACATGAGAGAAATTACCCTACACATGACCTAGAGTTAGCAACTGTGATCTTTGCCTTGAAAATTTAGAGGCACTACCTTTACGGTGAGAGATTCGAGGTGTTCTCGGATCATAAGAGTCTGAAGTATCAGTTTTCACAGAAAGACTTTAACTTGAGGCAGAGGAGGTGGATGAAGTTTATTGAGGATTACGACTTTGAGTTGCATTACCATCCGGGGAAGGCTAATGTTGTGGCTGATGCCCTTAGCAGGAAATCCATTAGTGATGTAGCTTGTATAGCCATCCGAGAGTGGGAGATGTTGGGTGCGCTTGGCGAGTTTGATTTACTTCTAGGCGAATCTGTTGAGGCTGTGGCTGTAACAACCCTCACTCTACTCTAGTCATGCTTGCATATATTACATGATCTTGTCTTAATATGTTGCTTTTTGCAAACCTTGATTTGTTTTGCTTGAGTGTTTCTTGCATGTTTTGTACCTTGCCTGGTGTGAGTTTAGCCGAGGTCATCTTCAGTCTAGAATTATCTTGGAACCACTTTGTTTGACCTCCACCTTCGCCCTGACATATTGGCCGAGATGTCATTATCTAGGCCGAGGTGTTCATCACCAAGGCCGAGATGTGTATTATCTAGGCCGAGATGTTACCTTTGCACCTAAGTGATCTTGTCCTGGAGTGGTATGACCTAGACCAAGGTGTGGCACATCTAGGCCAAGGTGTGGCACAGCTTAGCCAAGTATTGTCCTTCCTAGCCGAGATCATTATTCCCCTACTTGCCGA
>NW_021025649.1:269252-279677 GCF_004153795.1 Camellia sinensis
ATCCTACGAATCTTTGAAGTCCGTACGTGCTAGGGGGACTTAAGCATTCTGTGCGCACAAGTCCGTACGTGCCTAGGGGACTATAAGCCATTAGTAGCACAAAGTTTGAAGCTCCGTACGTGCCAGGGGCTTTAAGCATTTGTGGCACAAGTCTCGTACGTGCTAGGGACTATAAGCAAGTCAGCACAAAGTTTGGAAGTCCGTACGTTGCTAAGGGACTATTAAGCATTTTAGCACAACCTATGTAAATATCACCCTTGGAATTTGGAAGCCTCGAAAGACTGATTGACAAAGCTTGTTAGATTGTAGAAGAACTTGATTTATTCCACGTTTTGATATAAGCTATGGTTATGCTTGTTTCGTTAAGGACCTCGGATGTCATGCATGGCAAACCCCTTTTACTTGTACCATTCAACTGAGTATTGTACTCACCCCTCTTATATATTATATTAGTGATGAGCAGGATTTGCGGGCCGACGCCTAGATGCGTTTTGAAAGCTGTTTTGGATTCGTGTTATGTCGGCTTGTTTTTATTTACGTCGGCGATGCCTTTCATTGCATGTCGGCGAATCTTGAAATCATGCTTCTTGCTCGTAATTTTTGTATTTTGTATATGCGGCTCGAGAAGCCTTCTTGATCAAGATGTAACACATTATTTTGCTTGCCTTGGAGTCGAATTGTAAGATGAATGCATGCATTTGATCTATGCACAGCTCTTATGACCACTTGATATTTTGTTTTTGATTATTGCTTCCGCACTTGTGAGCCCCAATATCTATACTCTGATTGTGTGTGATTTTGCAAGTTGGCCTTCGGTAACCCCGGGTTACTGGCCATCACGGCACCAAACTACTAGGGGCGGTTTGGGGTCGTGACAGATTGGTATCAGAGCACGTGTTCCTTATTGTACGTTATTCACACACTTTGAGTCCTAAAGAGCATAGGATGTTCCTTAGAAGAATGCTAGGATTGCATCATGTTGCTTGCTACTTGACAATGTGTGCATCATCTCGGCGTGACTATTTGTTACTTGCATACCTGTTATTTGATCGTTTTGTTTTAAAGCCACATTTTGCATACTCATAGCATCATGAGGAGAGGGAGACCACCAGTTGGCCGAGATCACCCCGAAGACAGACTGGATAGATTGGAGAGACTGGTCGAAGGTTTGGTCGGTGAACTGAGACAACCTAGGCCCCAAGACACTAGTACTACTTCTACTCAGGCCGAGCAGACAAATGGCCGACATGCAGTTCCGCCTCCGCCTCCTCCTCCTCCAGTACCGCAAGTGCCTCCGCAGCAGGCTTTATACGGGGACGGCACCATAGCCTTGATCAGAGAGTTCAAAAAGATGAAACCGCCGAGGTTCTCCGGGGGTATTGAACCGATGAAGGCCGAAGCGTGGGTCTTGGAAATGGAAAAGCTGTTTGAGATCTTTCCCAGTACCGATGCCCAGAAGGTGTCATTAGTAACATTCACCTTGGATGACGATGCACGAAGATGGTGGATGATGACACGAGAAACCAACCCAGGCCTGACTTGGGCCAGATTTTTAGAGCTGTTCTACAACAAACACTTTCCCCTCAGCGTTAGGGACCGCAAGACCATCGAGTTCCAGACTCTAACATAAGGCAGCAGGACAGTGGCAGAATATGACCGTGCCTTTACCGAGCTGGCGAGGTACGCGCCTCACATGGTCGATGATGAATATAGGAAAGCCAGGAAGTTTGAAAGTGGACTGCGTGGGCCAATTCAAGATCGAGTCAACATGCTCAATATGCCGACTTACGCCGGAGTGTTGGACAAGGCCATCCTAGCAGAGGCCAACTTGAACCGATATCAGAATTCAGGAGAAAATCAGAAGAAGAGGCAGAACTATGATAATCGTCGAGTTCCTTTTAACGCCAAGAAGAAAGCGAGCATGAGTAGCTCCAGCAACTCGAACCAGGGAGATAATGCTAAGCCGACGTGTGCTAGTTGTGGGAAATCGCATTCTGGAGTTTGCCGTTGGGTATCAGGGGCCTGTTTTGAATGTGGTGAAATGGGTCATCGCATGAAGGACTGTTGTAGACACCCCATTTTTGACCGACCTTAAGACTTAGACGCCACCAGTTGAGCGCTTGGTGATGTTGCATATCGTGCTCGTTCAGAAGTTTCAGAGTCGTGGCCGTGAGCCCTGCCTCCGGACTTCCGAACCCTCTTCTGTACCCTACCTCGGTTTGCGAACCAGACTCGGTTTTCTCTGTTTCTTTTCCTGAGGGGAGGGAGAGGTCCTGTAGACCATCTCTTAGTGGCCGTGGGCTACATTTTGTGGCCATAGGCCATTTTGCCCATTTCGGAGCCCGGTTTCCGGTTTTCGGAGCCGTCAGGCCGTGTTGCCTCGGTTCGGGACCGCTTAACCGTCTCCATTTGCTCTGATTTTTGGCATACTTCTTTTTTTGCTCCCTTTTGTGGGACACTGGGGTCGGAAAAACCCACTTCGTGGTCGAACACCACTTTCGGTGCTTAGCAACTCATTTTCGGGACCCCAAACTGCGTGTTTTGGCCCCCGAGGGTTCGTTTTGCATCGGTTTTCGTTCATTTTAGACAGGTGGCTCTGTTTCATCACCGGGAAGGTCACTGGAGGGTGGGAGGCCAGCAATTATCTTGGCAACCAGTTATATTCCATTTTCGCCCTCCGACACCCGTTTTTCGCACTTCCGAGCCAATGTTGAACACCTTGGAGCCACTTTCTTCAACCCCAAACCACATATTTGTGATGTACACACATGGGAGGACCCTAAAAGTTCATGGCCGGCCACTAATGTTGCTTAACCCTTTTGAACCCCTCCTTCCGGGCCAATGTTGAACAACCTGGGCCATTTTTCTTGAACTTTGAACCACATATTTGTGTTGTACACACATGGGAGGACCCTAAAAGTTCATGGCCGGCCACTAATTCCATTTGACCCTTTTGAACCCCTCTTGAAAATGGCTTGTTCTCTCTCCTGTTTTAGAATTTCCAAATTCGAACCACAGGGTTGTGAAGAGGAGACCTGGGAGGCCACCAATATGTGGTGGCCGGCCACTAAAGCCACTTGGCCCTTTTGACCCCTAGCCGGCCGGCTAGGGGGGGTGGCCGGCCGGCCACCTGCAGCAAAAATAAAGGGCCGGCCATGTTCCTCTCAATGTCAACTTTACAGCTGTATAGCTGTTTCCCCCAGAAAATATCCGAATCCGGGGGATATTTTGTGGGGGAATAGAGAGCCTCATTTCCCTCCACTTTTGGCTAGAGTCTTCTCCCCCTCTCTTGCATTTTTTGCTGGCCTCCCAACTCAAGGAAAAAGGTTAGGAGGGTTGCTTGGAGGATATACATAGATATCACTCCATTTCCTTCAAGTTTTGGCTCCATTTTCTTCATCATCTCCAAGCTCTACCATCACCACTCCATTCCAGCAGCAAAGTAAGGGATTCTAGCAGCTTAGAATCGTCAAAGTTGGTCCAAGAAGCAACAAAAGCATTGGTCTTCAAGGGTGAATAGCATTTCCCCCTTTTTGGTCCATTTCTTGCACCATTTATAAGCCATACATGCTTATCGATTTGAGCTCCGACCAAAACTGAAAAGGTCATTTTTTTGAGCTCATTTTCTTGTTTCATTAAGGGCTCAACCCTGTTTGAGCCCTCCATATTACACTTGCTTCAATATCCTCCTTGAATGCCATTTTCTTGCATGTTTTGGTAGCCTATCATGCTTTTGTTTTTGGCCTTTTTACAGTTCTATAAATAGTCTTATTTTGGCCCATTCTTCATGTTTTATTAAGGGTCTTTGGCTGTTTGATGAATATTTTGCATACTTTGTGTTATAGCCTCTTTTGAGCCTCATTTTGCATAGCATTTTTAGCATGTTTGTATACAGTTTTGGAGTTTTTACAGTTCTGGAAATGTGCTTATTTTTTGTCCCTCTTCAATGTTGTAGAAGGGAATTTTTCAGTTTGGGCTGTGCATATACCACTTGCCTCTTTGGCCACCCTTTGGCCCTTTTTCTTGCATAAGAACTTAGCCTTATCTATGTTTGTTTTTAGAATTTTCACAGTTCTGTAAATGTGCATATTTTTGGCCCCTCTTCAATATTGTAGAAGGGTCCTAACCTGTTTGAGGACAGCAGCTATGAGTTGCTTCTTAATCCCATGTTTAGGGCCATTTTCGCATGCCATTGTTGCCCTATCTTTGCTTGCTTTTTGGCCATGATTTGTACTGGTAAAATGCTTATTTTGGGGCTGCCTTGCTTCTGTCTTTTCATTCCATGTGCCAATTATGCATGTTTGGTATAGCTATAGGCCATTTCGGGTGCCTAATTTTGCATTTCGGGAGAAATTCCATGCATCGGGTGTGATTTCGCCTCATTTCGGGGCTGTTTTCCCCCATATTTCAGTGCCTAAATTCCATATTGCATTCTATATGCCATTTCCATGCCATTGCATTGCGTATGCCATTGCCTCGATTTGCGTGCCCGTGTGCACGCATTTCGAGGCACTTCATTTTCATCCATCGGCCTCTTATGTGAGTATGGCTGAGGCTCTCTCATGTTAGTGTAAGCCCATATCACGTTCCCATGTCATTTGCATTGCATTCTGTCATTTTCTCGGTTTGCGTGCTTGTGTGCACGCATTTCGAGGCATCTCATTTTCACAGCATAGTGCATACTAGGTTGAATCTTAGATCGCATTCATGCATTTTTCTCGGTTTGCGTGCCCGTGTGCACGCATTTCGAGACATCTCATTTCCATAACATTGTGTATGTTAGGATTGTATCTTAGTTGCATTTCATGCATATCATGCATGTTGCATCGTGTTCGGGATAGGAGTTAGCCCGGGCACGGGAAACGAGGTGTGTTTCGTACTCCGAGTGATGGAACGTGTCTCAATTCCCAGTCACCGACACACCGGATCATCCATGATGGAGTTAGGTTCTTGTTGTGTTTATACGTGCATTCATTCTATATTGAGTTGCACATTTCGACCCCTCTGCCATCGTGTATCGATATGCGTGATTGGTGGCACGAGGATCGAGGCATGCATATATCTGTGAAAATACATTGCCGTGCCCCTTTCCTGCTCTCTGTTGCAGCAAAATGAAGAATCAGCAACTTTTCAGAGTTTGGCGCGCATTTCAAGAAAAGGTGTAAACAGAGGCTAATTGGGGCATCCCAGTGGATTTCCGCGCAAGATAGCCCAGACATGCATCATTCATCAGAAGCAAGGCAGTCCCTGGCTTGCATGCCAGTTTTATTCAGCTTTCTTAGTTAATTTGATTAATTAATTAAGAATTTGTCTATTATTCGGACTGTAACATTTGGACTGTAATATTCTTTTATTCGGGACTGTATTATTTATTTGGACCCTCTGCGCAAGGGCACAACTGTAATAAGTGTGCGTGTGTGTGTTGTGTGTTGTATGTCTTCCAACCCCACGTCTTTCTCCCTTTCATTTATCCGTTTATGGTGGTTAGATTAGGGCATATTTCAATTAGCATACAGTATGATAGCATGTTTGTATTCATTCATCTGTTTTGCATGCACCGGGCTCGGCGCACCATACTAACTGCATTGTATTTTCAATTCCAAATTGAATACATGTTAGTTGTAGCATTACATATGCCATGTTTAGAATAGTCGAGCCTGCTATAGTTGCATTTTTGCATGTGTTGCATTAGGCATTTCTGTATACTTAGGATTCATGCATGATTTCTAATGTAGTTTCTATTTTGACTTGGAGTACTCGGTAAGTTTTATGCTTTAGCATCCTTGCATGCGTGTGAGTGACTACCATGAATAGCATGCTTGCCATGAGGCTAAATGCTTATGTGATATATCTGCTTGAATGCCTGTGGGTGAAGGTTGGGTTGTTTAGATTAGAATAAATCATCAACTGTTTGTTTTAAGCCCACTAGATAGTGGCAAAACCATCTTTTCTAAGCCCACCTGAGGGTGGCAAAATCTGCATTTTAAGCCTACTTGCGAGTAGCAAACCATCTTTCAAAAAAAACAAACATGAAATGTTTCGTTCCAATTCAGGCGACTCAGTCTATACTTATATGCTGTGCGCATCACATAGTAACCTAGGCTAATAAACCGGAATAAGAACATACAATGTTTTCAAAAATAGATATCATGGTTAGTAGAGGCCGATCTTTGATCGGGCGAGCGGGGGTGCTCACGAAGTGACCTTCCCCAATCGTACCCAAGTTCCCGAGCCGAGGCAACTTTGGTGATGACGGACACGTGGCCTTTGGCACCGAGTCAAGGTTTCCTAAATTTTCCATTAAAAAATATTTAGGTGGCGACTCTGTATCTGGCAAAGCAGTCCATGTTTGGCACTTCTTTCAAAATCTGTTTTTCTCAAAACGATTTGCCAGATTTGGACTCTTTGGTTCAGACTTAGAACCGTGACAGAATTGGAGAGTCCTGAGCTGTAGTGACCCCAAAATGAACGGAACGGGAGCTCATTCCTCCCGGGGCGTTCGGGGACGTCTACAACTGTCCGAAGACAAGGACTGACGATGGTAAGAAAGATGGGAGTACCTCGGGCTCCGCACAAAGAAATAACATCGGAAGGGCCCAGGCGAGACAGGGCAGAGTTTTTGCATTGGTACCAGGAGACACCACAAATGCCGAGACAGTAGTGTCAGGTATACTCTCAATCTGCTCTCAAGATGCATACATATTGATTGATTCAGGATCTACGCATTCATTTATATCTGTTAAGTTTGCTGAGAAGTTAAATAGAGAACAAGAACCCCTTGACTATGTGTTATATGTGGCCACTCCATCTGGGAGAACTATGATTGTTGCATCCATCTATAGAGCGTGTGTTGTTGCAATTGAGGGTGTAGAATTGTTAGTTGATTTGATGCCGTTAAGTATGACTCACTTCGATGTCATACTAGGGATGGACTGGTTAGTGACGAATCATGCCTCTATTAATTGTGCTTCGAAGAATGTCACGTTGAAACCCCCAAACCAAGCCGAAATTGTTTTCTGGTGTAAAGGAGTGGTACCCCCACCTTAGTTAATCTCATCCATGAAAGCCTATAAATTGATCCAAAAAGGGTGCCGAGGTTATTTGTGTAGCATACTAAGCGATCTGGAAGGAAGTATAGAGTTAGCCGACATCCTAGTTGTTAAGGAATTCCCCGATGTCTTTCCAAATGACTTGCCTGGCTGTTTGGTCGATAAAGAAATAGAATTTACGGTTGATGTTATGTCGGGAACCCAACCTATCTCCAAAACACCCTATAGAATGGCCCCAGCCGAACTGAAAGAATTAAAACTTCAATTACAAGAATTGTTGGGTAAGGGATTTATTAGGCCGAGTACTTCACCATGGGGAGCACCCGTTCTGTTTATCAAGAAAAAGGATGGCACACTTCGTCTTTGTGTCGACTATCGAGAACTGAACAAGGTAACCATTAAGAACAAGTATCCATTGCCGAGGATTGATGATTTGCTTGATCAACTACAAGGGGCACGAGTCTTTTCTAAGATTGACCTCAGGTCGGGCTACCATCAGCTGAAAGTTAAGGCCGAGGACGTCGAGAAGACTGCTTTCCGAACAAGGTATGGTCACTACGAATTTTTGGTAATGCCTTTCGGAGTGACCAATGCTCCTGCAGCATTCATGGATTTGATGAATAGGGTCTTCAAGCCGTACCTAGACGAGTTCGTGGTTGTCTTCATCGATGACATATTGATCTATTCCAGGGGTGAAGTTGAACATGAGAAGCATTTGAGACTAGCCTTACAGGTCCTGAGAGACAAGAAATTATATGCCAAGCTTAGCAAGTGTGAATTTTGGCTTTCCAGCATTTCGTTTCTGGGGCATGTGATTAATGAAGAAGGTATTTCAGTCGATCCAAGTAAAATTGAGGCCGTTGTGAATTGGCCGACGCTGACTAATGTGTCCGAGATTCGTAGTTTTCTGGGTTTAGCCGGCTATTACAGGAAGTTTGTGAAGGATTTCTCAAGGATTGCAGTACCACTGACACAACTAACTCAGAAAGGAGTGGCGTATGAATGGACCGAGGATAGGGAATCCGCTTTTCAAGAGTTAAAGGCGAAATTGGTTACAGCGCCGGTACTTGCTTTACCGTTAGACAAGGGAGAATTTCAGATTTTTAGTGATGCTTCACATAAAGGTTTGGGCTGTGTGTTAATGCAAGGAGGTAAAGTTATAGCATACGCATCTCGTCAGTTGAAATCCAGTGAAAAGAATTATCCCACCCATGATTTGGAACTGGCAGCCGTGGTTTTTGCTCTGAAAATATGGCGTCATTACTTGTATGGAACTTCTTGCCAGGTTTTCACAGACCACAAGAGTCTGAAGTACTTGTTCACTCAAAAGGAGTTGAATATGAGGCAGAGAAGATGGCTCGAGCTATTAAAGGACTACGACATGGAAATTCAGTACCATCCAGGTAAGGCGAACTCCGTAGCCGACGCGTTGAGTAGAAAGTTAGTTGGAAATTTGGCGTGCCTGGCAATGATTTCAGTAGAGCCGACCATAATTGAGGAAGTGAAGACCAGGCAGATGGAGGATAAATTCCTCAAGAAGGTAATTGATGAATTCGTCGCCAAGCCGAGGCTAGGATACACCATTGAAAATCAAGTGCTTAAGTTTGAAGGAAGATTTTGCGTGGCCGACGTCCCAGAGTTGAAGAGGAAAGTTTTGCAAGAAGCCCATAGCTCCAAATTTGCCATTCATCCAGGAAGCACCAAGATGTATCAAGACGTGAAGCGGACTTTTTGGTGGCCAAATATGAAGAGAGAGATAGCCGAATTTGTATCCCAATGTCTATATTGCCAACAAGTGAAAGCAGAGCACCAGAGACCAGCAGGACTCCTTCAACCGTTGTCAATTCCTGAATGGAAATGGGAACACATCTCCATGGATTTTGTAATTGGTTTGCCGAGGATGCAAAAAGGTATGAACTCAATCTGGGTGGTAGTCGATAGATTTACTAAGTCAGCACACTTTTTACCCGTCAAGACGACATTCAATGCCGACCGACTTGCTGAATTGTATATGAATGAGATCGTTAGACTTCATGGTGTGCCGATGTCCATCGTCTCAGACCGAGATCCGAAGTTTGTTTCTAGATTTTGGCAGAATTTGAAAGGAGCCTTGGGGACCGAGTTGAGGTTTAGCACAGCCTTTCATCCCCAGACCGATGGACAGACAGAAAGAACGATTCAGACACTAGAAGACATGCTCAGACTATGTGTATTGGACTTTAAGGGAAATTGGGAAGTACATCTGCCGTTAGTGGAATTCGCTTACAACAACAGCTATCAAGCTAGCATCGGCATGGCACCGTACGAAGCCTTGTATGGGAGGAAGTGCAGATCACCGATATGCTGGACCGAAGTGGGAGATAAAGTTTTGATTGGTCCCGAACTGGTTCAGGTTACAACCGAGAAGATCAAGCTCATTCGACAGAGGATTAAAACCGCACAAAGCCGGCAAAAGAGTTATGCCGACCTGAGGAGGAGAGAGTTAGAATTTGAGATTGGGGGTCATGTATTCTTAAAGATCTCGCCGATGACAGGGGTTTCAAGATTTGGGAAGAAAGGTAAGTTAGCACCCCGATATATTGGGCCATTTGAAATTCTTGAGAAGGTCAACCCCGTTGCCTACAGACTCGCTCTGCCACCAGAATTAAGCCAAGTCCACAACGTGTTTCATGTTTCGATGCTGAGGAAATATACCCGAGATCCACTGCACATAATCGATTATTCTGGGATTGCGGTTGATGAAGGTTTAGACTACGAAGAAAAACCGATGAGAATTATTGACAGACAAGAGAGACAATTAAGAAACAAATCAATACCAATGGTGAAGGTCGAATGGGAGAAGCATTATGGCAAGGAGGCTACATGGGAAAAGGAAGAGGAAATGAAAATCCGTTATCCGGAGTTATTTGTAGAGCAAGATGACCTAAGTTTGGAGACCAAACTTCTCTAAGGAGGGTAGACTGTAGAAACCCTCATTCCCCACCTTAGCCTCGAGCACGAGCATTGTATAATCTTGTTTTGATAAGCTTGCATTAATGAATTTTCTCGACTTGTTTTATCTGGAGTAAGGTTCTTGTCTTGGTTTAATACTTATCTGAATTACTTGTTAGGACTTGCTCCTCTTGGTGAGTCTAGCCGAAGTCACTTTAAAGCTAAAACCATCTTGAAACCACTTAGGTTTACCTTTGTTTCCGTCCTGGCATATTGGCCGAGATGTCATTTTCTAGGCCGAGGTGTATCATTAAGGCCGAGAAGTATCATCTAGGCCGAGATGTTAACCTTGAACCCAAGTGATCTTGTTCCTGGATTGGTATGACCTAGACCGAGATGTGGCACATCTAGGCCGAGGTGTGGCACAGCTAGGTCAAGTGTTAAC